>JAVKPL010011600.1:0-25000 GCA_032173675.1 Gastrolobium villosum | reverse complement strand
GCATGCCTTTCTGAAAAAACAATTTTGACAATACCATGTTTTATTATATTAAATCCCATCAACAAAGCCATTATCTGCAACACCTAACTCCAGCTCCAACAAGAAAAGGCAGAGTCAAAGAAGAGGAAGAAGAACTAGGAATCCTTCTTCTTCTTCTTCTCATCTTTGAAGGTGAAGAAGATGGGTTTTGTGGTCTCCAAACAAGTTGAGAAAAGAAAGACACTCCTTGAACAAGAGAAAACTCTCTCTGATCTCAAAAGCTCTGGGGTAAACTACCCTGGTTCTGATTACCATCCTCAAGACAGGAAAAACTGGATGTTTGAACTCAACCCAGAGAGTGTTAAGATCAATAACATTGTTTGTCCTGGAACCCATGATTCTGCAACCAATAAGATTGGTATCCCATTCATAACTCATCCTTTTGCTCAAACCCAATCCTTAACCATATATAATCAACTTGTGAGTGGCACACGTGTGCAGGAGGATCGTAGGGTATGCCATGGAATTCTCCTAACATATAGCATGGACGTTGTCATCAAAAGATGTTACGAAGTTCTTGTCAGAAACTGAGTCTGAGATCATCATCCTTATATACCCGGGTACACAACTATGTACCCGGGTAAGTAATGCAAAGGTTTTTCAGAAACCTATACATCTACCCGGGTACACACCTATCTACCCGGGTAGATCAGAAAATTCAAAAAATACCCGGGTACGTAGATGTGTACCCGGGTAGGCTGCGTGGTCAACGGTCAAACAGGGGCAGATTGGTGTTATGTTTTTGGGAGGGGTTAAATTTTCGTATTAGTTTTAAATGAGGGTCAAATTAGTAATTATTTATTAAATAAGGGCCATAAGGGTCAAAAAGCCAGTATACTAGTATGCATTGATTATTCTCTCTCACTGCAATTGTACTTATAGGATAACTATGAAGCACCGATACTCCGAATAGTAGGATAATGTGCAAATTTCCTTTATTTGAGCATAAGGGATGTGGAAGATATGGTGGACTCAATAACCTTTGCATGTGAACTTACATTAAAGATGTTACTCAAGGCCCTATTTTTGTTTTTTTCCTGCTGAGATGCTTATATGAATTTTAAATCTGGGCGACTGGGCCATTCCTAGTTTACTTTTAAGTTATTTGTTACCCATAGATAAGTGGCCATCCTTTATTAAAACGTGGTACATAATGCCTGTTTGCTAATCCTTTATTGCACTAATTTCCATTCAGATCCATATGTTGATATGATTTTGGCAGATGGTATCACTCTCCTTTGCAATGATATCCAGGTTCCTGTTGCTGAACTCAAATTAATTATATTCATGTCTTTATTCAGTATCTGTATAATCTTCACTTATAAGTTATCATGGAAGCTGTTATAATGATGGAACAGTACTTGCAAGCATTAATTCTAGATATTTTGATTGGAATTGGAGCAGAATTGCAGTCAAATGCTTCAGGGATTTTGGAATTGGTTTATATTAAGGTGTCTGGTTATGGGACAGTGTAAGGATCTGAACCAGCAAGTTCAAGAGTAAACCCAAAGACAGACAATTTGTATATAATTCTCCAATTCAACAGTTATCAATTACAAGTAAACACCAAACAGTATGACTCTTCCTAATTACAGATCTCAGAACAGATTACAAAACGGAGAAAGTAAAGATTACAAAATAATAAAGTAAAGATAGGTTCAGAGGATTTGGAGAGCCCCTGATCTCTCCCAATTACCCAAAGGTGCCCAAGTCCCAAAATCTCTCCCAATTACCCAAAGGTGCCCAAATCCCAAATGCCAAAAGATGCCCCAATCCTTCCACGCTGCTCCCTATTTAGCTGAATTCCCTAACAAACTTTCCCTCCATGATGAGTCAGCATAAAGTAATATTATTCCCTGCATCGCTGCCTATGGAAGACTTACTGTTGAGCCCCTAATATCAGTTATGGGTCGTAACAGACAGATTTGGTTGAGAGTTCATCAGAATAAATCAGAGTAGTGGAGATAAAGAAAGAAGAAACCTAAGCTTCACACCTTGGGTTCTTAGGCATAATGCCTAACAGATGCATAATGTATCTTGACAACTCGTTTTTTGTCTTAGAAATGAACTCTTTATTTATTCTTGGATAGTTGCTTGTACTACAGTTGGTTGAAACTTAGGTATCAAGCAGTCCAAAACTTAAGCCAAGTTTAATGTTAACAAGATGGAAGGAGTAGGTTGAGATGTAATTATGGGGGAATGGAAATGTAATTTGCCAAAGGGATCTGCGAATGCCAGGAAGCAGGTTTTAAGGCCTTTGATTTTTTTTGCTGGGGATTGTGTCAATTGGCAATACACAATATACAAATAAAATCGTATCTGTAAAACAATGCTCAACCAAATTGAAACGTTTTATAAATGATAAGACGTGAAACATATATCAATGATAAAGAAGGTATGTATTAGGGTTTGCCTTTAAATAAATAAATAAACAAATAACATCTAAATATGAAAAAATAGATTAAAACTAAACTGAAACCCACTAAAACACTTGAAATGTATTATGTATTTTTTTATTTGAACTTTTTAAGTGTCTGTATTTAATAGCATATTTAGTATACTGTAACATTTATTTTTCAAAATTTATCTTATTTGCGAATTGTATCATTCATATTAGACATGATACTCGATACCTGGATCATATTCATGTTTGTTTGATCATCTCATCTCTTAGGTTTTGTTAAATTCTGTCATTATCACACTGTTGTTTACATCTTATGGAATTCAGTTGTTTTAATATCATTTCTATATTTCTAGTGCTTTTGAGTTTTGATTCATTCAAAAGGTTAAGATCATTTTTGATCAAAATGTAATTAATTCTTGAGTCTTATTTTTGTGTGCAGGTGGATCCTCAAGATATAGTAATGGTACGAATATGCATTTCAAACATTGTTTCATTTCTAGGTCATGGATTATTGCTTTGGTTATTGATTATTTCCTCCTTTAATATAATCCTATGCATGATACTTTAGAAAATCTACTGTTTAAACAGTAATCATGCAAGTTACAAATACGTAATAACTGAAAATTCAGTACGTTTGTGGACACTAAAAGAGATACAGGGGGTGAAAACTTTAGTTGGAAATAGTTATGGTTTTTCAAGGGTTGCTTTCTTTTCTTGAGTTATATATACATGGCTAATAATTTACAGATGGTAATGGCATACAGAAATATTTAAATTGTTTTCACAATCAGTCATTTTTCTCAGTGGAGCAGCTCTACATGTAAATAAGATATTAAACATAGCAAGATATGACACTTCCTTTTTAGGGAAGGAAAATAAAGAATAATGGCAATGTTATCACTCATCCATGCAAGAGGGTGATGATTATTGGTCCCTGTATTGTGATATATGCAATATTTGTAAATGAAGGTTATGTAATTTTAAATGAATAACAGAGGAGCGTAAAATTTACATATTTACGCTTCCTACTGTTAGTTTTAACTTGGTTGCATGATTAGAATGCATGCCGTTGACATAAGAATGCCTTGGCGATGTTCGCATTTTTGCAGTTAGTTCTTTCATGGCACATGAAGGCTGGCACCATGTGTGAATTTTCCAAGAAGGAGTTTATTGAAGGTTTACAATCTCTGGGGTATGTATTTCTTTTTGTGATTTTGAAAGGAAATTTTCTTTTTATAATGACTAAATCCCAGTTAAAGGCGATATAAAATTATTGCAGGATTGATTCACTAGAGAAGTTCCGTGAAAAGATACCACATATGCGCTCTGAGCTGAAAGATGAACGTATGGACAATAGCATTCAGATCATGGCTTGAAATTAGTCTTAGTCATGCGATTTATAATTCTTAACACTTTAAATTATCTCCATCAATTGTTGAAGAAGCCCTCTGAAATTATATTCTGTGTTTTTGATTGTCCAGAGAAGTTCCGCGAGATATATAACTTCGCTTTTGGCTGGGCAAAAGAGAAGGTATGTGTTGATGTCTACTTGTTGACCCTCTGTCCCCCTGTTGTATAACTGAACTAATTTGCATGCCAGTAAGTGATAACCTGTGTCCATAACCTAATTTAAGCAATGCATTTGCACGTAATACAAATTACAATCTACCAGTTCATACATAAGATGCAATTGACCCCACCGTGATGGAACAGGGAGGCTCTTAGGAAAGTAATGCTCTAATCATAACTAATTTGATTCACTAATTACAGAATTTGAGTTATATTGAATTGTTTCTGTAGTTCGGATTTTTTGGACTAGATTTTCAACTATGAAGTGTGTTGAATTATATTAAAATTTGAAATAGAGGGCTTCAAATCTTCTTTCTCCTGTATTCAACTGCATTAATTAAGTGCTCCTAGTTCTTGTTTCATTGCTCTGATGTTCAATATTGTGTGTACTATTTGATTGCTGGGCAACCCGTGCTTTTGTTTTCCTGAAGATTTTCTGCTTCTGGTCACTAATTTTTTTTTTTTTTTTTTTTTCATTTAATGGTTTGAACACTATTTTCAATGTCTGGTTATTATATTTTGTTATTATCATCTAATTATATGCAGAACATTCAGTACTAGTGAGGATAACCTATTAAGTTCTTCTTGTGAATATGCCAAAGTTGTGTCATGTCCTTCCCTAGTGTTCAAAATTCAAATAACATATTGAAGTATATGTTATTGTTATTTATGATTAATGCCTTTCCAAATTTCATTCTCTCAGTGAATATGTTTACTGTGTTAGGTATTTATGAACTTTTAAGTCTTAGGTACATGAAAATATATGTTCAATCGTCTACCTAGTGCTGACAAGACTACTATCTATTGTATAGATGACTTAAAAGTATTTATGAGGATTATTTGCATTTCGTTGCCTATTAATGATATGCATGATGTTCTCATTTCAAACATACAAAATTGGTTTTGCTTGCCGTGCTCCTTTTCCAGATTTATCTATGCCAGAGGTTTTTAACCATTTTTTATACGTAGTTTAATGTTCTGTTGCAGTTTTTTTAAGCTTATTGCATTACTGTTCAACTACACAAACACAAAATATCCTTGGGGATTGTTATTTGAATAACTTGATTAGAGTATGACTATCAAGTATCAACTACTTGTTTCCCTATTTTTATGAGACTGAAAGGTGTTGATAATGAATTTTTGTTATTAATTTGGGTGGTGTTAATATTCTTTGGATAATGGTACAAGGTATTAAAATATGGGGTTAATATAAGGGTTAGTATTCCGACTCTTCAAAGGAAGGAACATTAAAGTAGAATGCAATTGATTTGTGTACAGTGAATGATTTGTTTCTAATTTGTCTGGGTATCTTGGCAAATGTAAGATCTCTGTCACACTTGAACATCTTGGGTTGGGTGTAATTATTTGTGGGTTTAATACTGTTTTGATTCTTTCAATTTTGAATGTGTAATTTTTCGTGCAATTGTAATTTTTAAGTTACCTTTATCAGGGTCAAAAATCTCTGGCATTGGATACAGCTATTGGAATGTGGCAATTATTATTTGCCGAGAAGCAGTGGCCATTGGTTGATCACTGGTGCCAGTTCTTGCAGGTAATATATTATGCTTATCCACCTTTATATCTTTCACTGAGTATGTTTGAACTTTTCTATTTGGATAGCTTTCACCAGGAGAAAAGATATCTACTAATGCTTCTTTATTTTACTTATATTGAAAACTTTGATGCTACTTACCAGGCTCGGCATAACAAAGCAATATCTAGGGACACATGGTCTCAGCTTTTGGAGTTTGCAAGGGTAAACTAATTAGCTATTAACCATCTGAATAAAATTCAATTGATGATGCCCTCATAATGTGGATGTACACTTACCTTCTTGATGTTGATTTATTATTGCATGAATATATCTATGCATGGTCTCTGCTTGTGTACTCCTGTATATACCTGACAGAGCTAGACTAAATATCTAGAAAGATAATGAGGAAAAAGAAATCTGTTTATCTTTCTTCTTTTATACTGTCTTTCTCAGTATGTCTGTCTGACCATCTTGCCAATACTGGCTATTAATAGCATCCCTGCAACCATCTTATCAGGTCTTGTTTTCATATTGCCATTTTTTTAACACTTTACTGCCTCTGAAATGCAATGATTCATCTGGAACTGAGGAACCAACAATACACTAGAACTATTCTCGAAATTATTCATTGTCAATAATCTAGCTGTGACAATGATAATTTATTAAGTTATTGCCCTCTTTATACCGAAATTGGTTATAACACACTAAAAAAATCCCCAAAAAATAAAGGAACAGCCAAACAGGAAAGAAATTGAACAGTAATATTTCTATGCAGACAAAGGATAAACTCTTGAAATGACAAATAAAAAATGCCCAAACCCCATAATTTTTTAATTGAAAGTTGAAACCCTAATCAAAATTATCATATTATACATCATTGGTTGCTGTAGTAGTATCCATGCATAAAAGTTTGTGATGTCAAATGCTTTATTTTTCTTTTTTGTTCTTTGGGTTTCTGATAGGGAACCCAATAGGGAAGGCTTATTGTAGGAAGAGGTGTAGTGGACCACTTGCCCATAAGCATGCTGAGTCAGCAAAGAATATTCCCTAGTTTGTTATGAGGAAATCAGTTGAGATTTGGAAAGAGGGTTGGAATCAATGTAGATGTTGCTGGAGTAGTTAAATAGGGGAAAGGAGGAGCAATGGAGTTATCGGGAATATTGCTTCGGCTTGGGCATCGGGAGAGAGTGGGGCCTTATATTTTCTACACACTATCTTTCTGCAATTTTATTCTCTTCTTTTAGTTTCTGAGTTGAAGTTGTAATTTCTCAGCTTATTTTTCCAATTTGTGAACAACCAACAGTGTGTATGAAGACTTGGTAAATGCTGAATTGGAGAAAATTAATACAGTTATCTGTTGAATTCAGTTCTTATTTCTTTCTTACTGAATTCTGATCCTAACAGTTTCCGAATCAATCTTCAATATATTTAAAGGCATTACTGCAATTCCTGGAAAAATAAAAAAGATGTTAAATGTGAAATGTTAGTTTTTTTTTTTTTTTTTTTAATACTTGATTAGCTGTGTGTAGGAAAATATATTTTCAATAGTACTGCAAATGCTTCAATCCTTCCTCTACTCCCAACCTAATAAAGGAACCAAAATATAAATGATCTCTATTGAGTTTGGTTTTTAGTGCTTTTGAATTGGGTGTCGGTAATGTTAGTTGTAAATCTTCATCTTCAGGTCACCGCCTATTGATTGAGAAGAATTGCTGTTTGCTTTTACTGTTTTTTTAAATGATGATGCAAGTGGAACTTGTCGTGGTGGTCTTTTTATGATATTATGCTTTTGGACTTTATGAACACAAACCACTAATATTTGTCATGTTCTGTTATGCAGACTGTTGGCTCTAATTTATCTGATTATGATGCTGAAGGTGCTTGGCCGTATCTTATTGATGAGTTTGTTGAATATCTGAACGAGAATGGTATCATCCAAAATGGTCAGATCAATGATTCTAGTCTAAAACGATGATGCATTCAGTAAGATGGTATTAAGGGAATTTGATCTCCGCTCTGATCGAACTCCTCCTTGTTGTTAAGGGGGATTTCGTCTAAATATGCAAGAAGAAGAGGACATGGCTGCTAGAGCAAACTCATTCTTGCTGACAAAGTAGTAGCATCATTTACTTGTGGGATTGTTGATATGGTATATGAATTGGGGAGTATTGTGAAATAAGTAACGGGAGCCTTCTGATTCCATGGTGTTATAGTTTCATTTTTCCTTCCAATTTAATAATGTATTCTTGTACTGTCTTTTTAGGTAAAATACTTCTGTGATTGTTACTGAATGTCCTTGTGTCTGTTCTACTTTCATCATTTTGTAATATATGTGGCACCTTGTTATTGAAACATTCATGAAATAGAAAAGAAAGCGGGGGAAAAGTATCTAGTACATTTGGAGGTTTGCTATATATAATGGAAATATATTTTTTATGTTGCTTGAGACGATGCACACACAAAAAAGTGATTGTGGTTTTTTTTTTTTTTTTCTCTCTTTTCTTTAGTGGGTTCAATTTACTTTTTTTGTGTGTGCATGAGACAATTTTGTTTGATGCAACATGAAAAATATATTTTCTTGTATATAATTGGAAAAACTTTAGTAATACTCTTGAGATTTGTTTTAGAATAAAAAATAAATAAAAAATACTCTTTTAACCCCCCCCCCCCCCCCTCTCGTATGTGTTGTTTAAATAGGAATAATAATGAAAAGAAGACACGTGTTAATCGTATTAAGGAAGGGCATGAGCTTTTTTTTTTTTTACTAAAGGTATTAGTGATAAAAAGAAATACGAGTATTTTTTATTTCAAAAAATCTAAGGGATATTATTATAGGTCTTATGTTTTTAGTGTAAAATTGACTTCTTGCATCTGCAAAGCTTGAAAAATAGAACTCCACGTTGTAATAACATTCGATTTGAACAATGTAGATTTATAGATACCAATTAATTATAGATACAAAATCTTCTAGTTAGTAATAACATTGTTTAATAGATTTACCCTGCAAGCTTCGCAGATGCCTGAACATTCTAGATTTATAGATAATATAACAAACAAATTGAATCATTTTCATTATTAAGAAAAGAGGAAAAAATAGTAAAATTTTAAACATCATGGAATATGAAACCCTAGAAATCACTATTTGTATGTACAAAATGGTAATAGTGCTATGGCCCTCCAAGCTTGTAGCATAATGGTGCACTCACAGTTGCTGTTAGTTGACCATCACGTACGTTGTGCGCTATGACTTACCAACTTAGTTTCTCCATGCCTCGCATGTCTGGAAATTGATCTTCTATTGAGTTCTAGAGCAATGGCCTCCAATTTTTCCAGCTATCATATAGTAGGAATCATGGTTATTTGAAGTATGCAAAAAAATGTCACAAAATTAGTGTGTAAATATATGTTTAGTTCCTCGTTATACTTTTTTAGTAGAAAGTTATTAGATTCTTAGTTGTTTGACCTTTAAGAGCTCTGGTTTTGTGCTAGCTTTATTTATTTTATTTTACATGTATTCATATTGTAATCTTTATTTACCAAAAAAAAAAAAAAAAAAAGGTTACGAAGCTTTGGTATAAATTTTACATGAATTTAATCTTTATTTATAAATTTAGTTTATAATAAAAAAACATTAATATTAAAAAGTCAAAACAACAACGACACATTTACTTTACTTTACGTTGTTTTTCCTTATTTTTTTTTTTTTGAATAAAGGGGAAAGCAACAGAACTAGAAACAAAATAGAGTCTGGGGCGAGTAGTGCCCATCAAATCTCTTGCAAACAGCTCTCTACAATCCTTAGGGACTTCAAGAAAAAACCGTAGATCTCAGGTGTCTAATAGTCTCCCTTTGGTTGCCAAAGTATCAGCAACGGAATTACCTTCATCTTTTTTTTTGTCATTTTTAATCTTTCTTTTTCTACATCTTACATCTTATATCTTCATCTTCATATCTCTTATTTCTTTACCAATCGTTGTTAGTAATTATGAAATATTGTTAGTAATTATGAAAAGTGGCTCGCTGTCTCAAATGATTAATATAAAAATATAAAAAAAAAAAAATTTATTGTATACGGGCCAGCCTCCAAGGCTTCAAGGCCGGGCTTGGCTATGGAAGCCTGAGGCCTTTTAAATAAAAAGGCTTTTGCATGAGTATAAGTCTGAGTCCAATAATTAAAAAAGACGGGTCAAGCCGGGACGAAACGGGCCGGGCCTAAGGCCCCTGACCTTATTATCACCCCTAGACACAATTAAATTTCCACTATCTACTTATTGGAAGCTGCAACAATTTATTGAATCTTATTGGGAGTTAAAAATGATTTTCAAATTATTGAATCTTATTGGGAGCCGAAAAGTTTTTAAAGTTGTGCCTTAGTGGAAGCTGATAGATTTTTTTGCAATATATATATATATATATAAAGGAAACCCATTTGTTGGAAAGTCTAATGATGTGTCACTCTCTCCTTGAGTCTCACATTTGTGTTCACACTACAAGTCATTTGAAAACTTTCCTTCTTTAGTAAAAGTTTACATTAAATAAATATAAAATAAAATCGAAATTTGTAAATAAAATGAAAAATTATGTGAACAATTTTTTGTGACAGACAACTCATTTAATATCCCACTGCTTTCTACATTGGAATTTCCAAATTAATAATAACTCATCGCTTTATGAAATATTTATTTTAAATTTCGAATTTCATTTAAATTTTGATTTTGAATTTGAATTTTGAATTTTAAACTTTGTAGCGGTGGGAAAACATTTGGACAATAATTGGTGGCAGACAACTCATTTTTTATCTCATTACTTTCTATATGGGTAATTGTTAACCATATTAATGCTGCATAAAAAAAAAACTATTTTGTTAAAAAATAATCATTAAAAAAAAGAAAATATCTTGTAAAAAATGCAAATATTTTAAATTAAATAAATATAAAATAAAATTGAAATTTATAAATAAATAAAATGGAAAATTATGTGAATAATTTTTTGTGGCAGACAACTCATTTAATATCTCAGTGCTTTCTACATTGAAATTTCCAAATTAATAATAACTCATTGCTTTCTGAAATATTTATTTTAAATTTCGAATTTCATTTAAATTTCAATTTAAAATTTGAATTTTGAATTTAAAACTTTGTAGTGGTGGGAAAACATTTGGACAATTATTGGTAGCAGACAACTCATTTATTATCCCATTACTTTCTACATGGGTAATTGTTAACTATATCAATGTTGCATAAAACAACTATTTTTGTTAAAAAATAATCATTAAATAAACGAAAATATTTTGTAAAAAAATGCCAATATTTTGTGTATAAATAGGTTATGTGTTATGAGTTTTTTCATTTGGTAATGAGCTTTTGTGCATACATTTCTTCTCTTATTTGTCTGTTTATCTTCTTTGTCTTCTCAAATTGTTGTTCTATTACATGAACATGTAGTATTTTTGTTTTTATTATTATTTTTTTTGCAGCTTTGTTGTAGAACAAAGTTGACGGGATGATTTGGAATCACTATGATATATGCTTTTGTACTTCCTCAGAGGAAGGTATGACATTCTTCTCTATATGTTTTTCTTCTACAAGTATTTTCTCCATAAGCTAATATTGTGAATGAGATGATATAATAAAATGTCTTAACTTTTAAATGACAAAATATTTGTCTTTTCCTTCATTGGAAAGATCTAAAAGCTGCAACAAAGAAACAAAAGTATACAACGAGCAATAGCATAATGCGTGGATCATCCCAACCTTTTGTCAAGTTCTGTCTTTTTCTCTCCTGTGTGTTATCTGTGCTCTTTGGGCACCATCTCAAAATTCAACACGGTAAATTTTTTTCCTTTATCTTAAAGTCTTTCTATTTTCTATCTTTAATGTCTGCAAGAGCAAGATGAGCTTTCCCTTCTATTCTTCCTGTCCATACTAATTCGTTTCACATTGTTGTTGCTGTTCTTTAATTTATGTCTGTTCTTGACATATATGCTTACAATGATGATGAGAGTGATGAGTTGGACATGGATGATACTACTTTGACCCTCATAAAATCATCTTATATTTCTTCAAAGGATATTCAAAGTGTTCTAGATGCTAGACCAGTGCAACCCAATGACGTAGTTTCAAAATAATTTTTCTTTTAGGAATTTTTTTTCTTTATTATCACTATTAATTTATCCTTATAATTTTTTTTCATTTTGTTTGTGCCTATTGTATAAGCGCCTAGCCTAATTCAATGTAATTAGGCATTGAAAAGCTCTGTTTTGCATGCTCATATTCAGAATACGAACCAGAAGAGAAATTTGTAGCTCTTCAATTCCAAAATATAATACATGCATATGAAGCTTTTCATCTTCTAATTAAATTTATCATAATTAGCCTTGAAACCAACATCCTTTTAAAAAAAGTGAATATTCTGGAATTTTTTTTTAAAATAAAACAATTCGAAAATATAATACAAAAATAGAAAAGAATTTCGTACAAGTAATTTTTTTTAAAAATATTTAACATAAACCTTTTTAAAAATATTTAATCATTTTTTATTAATATCATTGTTTTTATGTTTAAAACCTCATTATTTTTTTAAATTTCGAAATTCAAACTTGATATACGCGGGAAAAGAGTTCAGCATTAATTGGTGGCAAATATTTTTATTTATATCCCACTATTTTTTTGAAATTCGAATTTTAAATTGATATAGGTGGGAAAATAGTTCAGTATTTTTTAGTGGTAGACAATTGTATTAATATCTAATTACTTTCTGCATGGAAATTGTTAAGTATATTTACAATATTTAGGGATAAGATATTGTGACAACCAAATAAAGTTACAACTAATGTTACTACCAATCAATCTCACCGTTAGATAACTATATACTAATGACACAAATCCTTGCAAAAAAATAATTATTTACATAAAATGCTGATGGTTAAAGGTTGCAAACTGGGTTTGGCCCAGAGGGCCTGCCCGCCCCGCCTGCCAACACATTTTTATAATCAAATTAAAGTTTCAATATTCTTCTTTTATAATTAAATTCCTAATTCAGATTTCAATTTTGGTAAATATAAAAACCTATTACATGCTAATAGTTAGAGGTGGCAAATTGGGCTCGGCCTGGAGTGTCGGCCCAACAACACATTTTTATAATTAAATTAAAATTTCATCTTTTTTCTTTTATAATTAAATTCCTAAATTCGATTTTAATTTTTGTAAATATAAATTTGTAAAATTTCAAATACAAACGACACAAATCGTTGCAAAAAATAATTATTTATTATTCTTTTTTAAATATGATTGTAATAAATGAAAGTCTATCTCTGATATAAAATATAAAAACCTAAATGTGACTATGGCTTATTTATTTTTTACATAACTCATCGAGTAGATGACTATATTTGATTTGCGTAATATTGATTACTCTAGATAGCAGATTTTTGTTTATGGTTGATATTTGCAAAGTTCTGTGTCAATGTTGTAATTTTTTCCACCTGAAATACATAACAAAATAGCAACACAATTTTTTTGTAAGTATAAGATTTGTAGTGCGATTAACCAACCACAGCGGACGACAAATCTTTTTATATTTTTTCCCCGTGCATCGCACGGGTAATATTCTAGTTTATAATCACAAGCTAAAACATAAAGGTTCAGAAACGAATAATAACTAACTAACAAACTTGATAACTAATCAAAACTAATTCAGTTAGCTTTCCATCTGTCATGATTCGTTGCATGTGGATTGATAGTATGCGAGGAGCATAAATTAGTTTGAGACTGATGACTTGGGCCTGGATCCGTTAGTTTTGAATTTGGGCTTGAGTTTGATAAACATGACTTTGGTAAGAGACCCCGCAAGCCGGACTGAGGAGATTCATGATGTGCCTCTGGCAAATGTAGTTTTCCAAGCTGAAAATGATTAGAATTAAGTCATAAAAGAGCACTTTTTATACAGATTTGCTGATTATATTGACTTTTCTATTTCAATGACATTTCTCACCTATTGGTTGTGTTTATATAGGTAGAAGAAGTGAAAACTACAAAATTGTAAAAAGCTTGTTGATGCGACTCCACACTGGTGAACCTTGGGCCAAATTCTAGAGAGTTGGCACAAGTTGGCGCCACTCTGGCGCAAGATGGCGCCGTGCTGCTGAGTACAATTTCCAGAGAGTTGGCGCAAGTTGGCGCAATACTGGTGCCAACCTGTGCTGGTTTACGAACTTACAGGACCGTGGTGGCACAAATGGTAGAAAGTTGGCGCCACACTGGCGCCAACCAGCGCCGGTTTGTGAGTTTTTTATGACATGTTTTTACAAATGACAGAACCGTGGTGCAGACTGGCGCCACTATGGCGCAGACCCGCGCCGGTGTGCGAGAAAAATGGACCGTGTTTTTTGAAGGTTATTATTGGAAGAAAGAAGCGAGGCATATAAATAGGATGCTCATGACAGAATTAGGAATCCTATTCTATTCAAGTGAGACGACGGTGATGCTTAGAGAGAGAGAGAATCTTGCAATGATCCATTTCATCTTCTTCCACTTTTCATTTATCATTTATGTTGAATATTGAATTTTTAGTCATGATAATGGTTGGCTAGTTCTTTTTATTGTAGTTAGGGTCACGAACCTTATGTGAACCCTTGTTACAACGGATTGATTTATAATTCTTCGTCTATATAATTATCTTTATCTCTACCCTGTGCATAATTTATATTTTCTTTAGTAGAACTGATCAATCTAATAGTTGATGATAGTTTGAGGGTTAGAACCCTAGATAGGAATATTAGGGTTTTGATCTTGAAAGGGGGTAGGATAAAAATTTATATGCATGCTAGGAATAGATGTATATTTAATTGCAGATGCTTAAATTATTGAAAGAATAGATGTAAGGAGCTGTAAGTTGTGAGAGAATTCCATTTTCTCTCAAATAATCCTGAAACTCATGGCTCAGATATTAACCACCACGATCTGATCGTAATGTCTTAATCATCTTGCCACTTTATTTCTCTACCTCTTTCCTAAACTCCTTGAACTTTTCAAAGGCTTCAGATTTATATCTCTTAAGTACACGTACCCAAATCTCGATTTGTCATCTGTAAAGGTAATGAAATAGGAGTATCCACCTCTAGCCTCAATAAACATCGGGCCACATACACCAGTTTGAATGAGTTCTAATAACTCACTAGCCCTATGACTCTCAAGCCCTTTGGGCTTTTGACAAATCATTTTCCCAGCTAGACAAGATTCACACCGTCCATAGGATTCCAAATCCTTAGAATCTAGGTATCCATCTCTATGCATCCTAGACAATCTTGTTTCATTTATGTGGCCTAGTCTACAATGCCAAAGATAAGATTGATTATCCGTCCTAGGTCGTTTCACATCTACATTGAGCACTTCAGTTCCCATTTCGAGAACATACAATCCATTTATTAAAGAAGAAGTACCATAAACCATATCATTCAAAATGATAGAAAATGTACCATTACTAATACTGAAAGTATAACCATCTTGTTCTAAACAAGAAATAGAAATAATGTTCCTAGAAATATTTGGAACATAAAGACAATTATTCAAATGCAACAAAAGGCCCGTAGGCAAAATAAGGTCGGCATCTCCAACTGAATGAGCAGCAACCCTTGCTCCATTACCAACGCGGAGATCCACCTCGTTTCTTTCCAATCTCATTGGGCTCCTAAGCACCTGCAATATATTGCAGATTTGAGAACCATAACCGGTATCCAATACCCATGAGGTCGGATTAGCACAAGAATAATTTATCTCAATCATGAAAATACCTGAGGCAGAAGCATCACCATGCTTCTTGTCCTTCACATTTTCAGATAGTCTGGACAATTCCTCTTCCAAGGGCCTTTCTTGCCACAATGGAAGCACTCAGCATCGCCCTTGTCCTTGGATGCCTTCTTACCCTTTTTTTTGCCTTTCTTCTTCTTGGATTTTCCTTTGGGCTTAAGGGAGTCACCTTTAGCAGACTCCTTACCCTTTCCCTTGGCCTTGCTAGGCCCACCAATCAGAAGAGCCCGTGTCCTACCCTTCTTGATAGACACTTCAGCAGTTGTTAACATACTTAACAATTTAGGCAGGCTCACTTGCATCCCGTGCATGTTGTAATTCATTATGAATTGACTGAAGGAAGGTGAAAGTGAGGTGAGGACTAAGTCATTACTTAGCTCGGCATCCATGATGAAGCCTAGGTTTCCTAGCTTCTCAATAAGTTCGATAATCTTAAGAACATGACTGCCCACAGACATGCTCTCAGACATCCTACAAGAGAATAACTCTCTAGAGGCCTCATACCTCTCATGCATGCCTTTAATATCATACAACTATTTGAGATGCATGATAATAGAGGGAGCATCCATATGCTCATGATGCTTTTACAGTTCAGGCGACATGGATGCCAACATGATGCAGACTGCCATCACATTGTCATCCATGTGCTTTTGGTGAGTTACGAAATCAAATTCCGTGAACCCTTCTTCCCCTTCCCTAGGAGCTACGGGTAATGCAGCATCTAGAACGCAAGCAATCTTTTCGACCCTAAGAACAATTCTTAAGTTCCGATACCAATCCATAAAGTTTGAACCAGTTAGTTTATTCGTATCGAGAATTGAACGTAGTGACAGTGGATTAGTCATACTAAAAACTGAAAAAGATGTAAACATGACTTAATTAATATACTAACATCTAGTTAAAATAACAAATTATTAAAGACTTTAAATAATTTGCCCCTTCTACTATTTTATCTAAGTCAATGACCCTTACCATTTGACTTAGGGTTAATCTACTTTTAGATTTTACCTTAGTGGGATTAAGAGTGCAATTATTTATTTTAATCTCCATCTGAGGCCGCAAGATTAATTTAAATAATAAGTTGATCCTTATCAACAGTATCTCATACCCTCTCTTAACATTAGGTTGACAACTCCTTGTCACTTAGTGGTGCATCTCATGCAACCAACCTAGCACCATTACCCTAAGCACATAAGCCCGACTGAGCCTGTAACTTATGCCTCAGTTAAGCATTAATCAGCACCCCAAGTGTCTCACACTTCTAATAATATTCTAGCTCAACGAAACAGTGGGTCCCAACTGAGTTGTGGAGCATCACTATGTAGAAGAGGTTTGAGTAGTATTGATGGTGGGAGGTAATCATACGCTTAATAATTTATTCCTTTTAAGGGTTCCTTTTATTCAGGGTTTATTAAGTCTCATCAAACACATATTGTAAGTTATCATGCTAGTCGTAACCTATGTCAAACATCTATCGGTTTACACTAGTCGCAATTGGACTAACATAATAAAACATACAAACGCGGTTTGTCCAATTCATGCATACTAGACGTTCTAAGCATACAAGCAAAAACATTTTATCTGAGACAGTCATGGTGCTCGCGCATTTGTCCATCTTGCTTCTCAAGCAACGGCTGCTTGTCGTCTATACGCCACTAGCCTAATTCTATAATTACATATAATTAAAGAAAATCCAAAACATCTTTGGAAGGACAAATTTAAAATTAAGAAATTTGAAATTCAAATTACAACTCTAATTAAAATAGAGCAAATTACACATTAATTTAAATTTGAAATTCAAATCGGGCACCATGACCATCCCCTTCCTTTTTGCACCTGAAAGATTCAAAACCTGCAAGCACAAAACATCATATTATCTCATAACATGTTTTCACATATATTTTGATATTTAACAATTAAACATCAAAATAAAATTCAAAATTCAAATTTTCTTCAGTTTTCTCCAAATGGTCGAATTTTGCATCTTTATGCATAAATCAAATCTTTGTCAAATCTTTCTCGAAGAATACAAAAATTGAACCATTCAATTTCAACCATAATTCATATGGCCGAATCATACATCATCATGTACGAAAATTTTATAAAATTTTTTATGCTATGTTCATGAACAATTCATTTAACAATCAACACAAAATGATCAAGATCAAAATGAACAAAATCAAGAACCCTAGTTTTATTCATTTTGTCGAGATATGCCATGAAAACTTCATGCATTTTAAAAATAAAATCATGGAGAAAATAATGCATTTGAATATTCACATCATAGCCAAATCATATTCCTTTCTAAAAGATGTTTATTTTGTAAACTTCCACAAAGAATCAAAATAAACAAAACCATGAGTGCATGTAGATATATGAACATCATAATCAAATTAAAAATGTTCATAAAAAGACAATCCACATGCAAAGAATTAATCTTTAACAACTTTAAAAAAAATTTGACCATGAAAAACACTTTTCACAAACGAGGTACCATCACCCGCCGATGGTAAAGCAATCGGGCTCTGATACCACTTGTAAGTAAACTGGTCTTGAAGGCCGAAGCATGTGAGAGGGAAAAACAAAACTTTTTCCTTACAGAAACACACATGCAAATTTTTTTCATTCTTTAAGACAACATGATGTTACCTAGTTTATGATCTGATCACCAGGGAGATCACTGTCAGGTTTGAAGGGTTCAAACCCTTTAACTTTGATCCACACCACCCTTCGTCAATGATGCAAGAACACCTTCTTGAAAGCCACCAGATGACCACCACAGAGAGGCTTGCTATGCGCTCAATAGGTGAAGATGGAGGCTAGGTTTTGTGTTTAGAAGAGTGAAGTCTTCAACATGAAAACTTCACAAGAGTGGTGCAAGGAGTCAGGAGAATAGGCTAGGTGTTCATGCGAAAATCCTAAGGAGGAATCCTCCCCTTGTGCGCATAAGAGAGTGTGTAGGGAATGAGAGGTTTTTCAAAACTAAAAAATATCTCAAGGTGTGCGCATAGTTGGAGGAAATAAAGGAGTTGTTGCAATTCAAAATTACCAACAACCTTCCCTTTGAATCCTTATGAGATTAGGTCCTTATCCTTTCAAGATTCTGACCTAATGGTTATCATATGACCACTTACTTGTGCGCTCCACTCAGTCCCAAAATGAGTCCAGATACGTTGAGTAGTTGCATTCAAATTTGAACCAACTAACTCACTGATTCTCTCAACCAACCAAATCAAAATTGGAGCACATTTAGCTGACAAGATGACACTCATCACCAACTAAAGTGGCGCACCATATCCCTATTGGATGAGATCAAATATCTTCTCTTGATGCAGGGAATTTGTTCTAACAAGATCTAATCTTATCTTTTTGTTATAAACAACTTTTCATAGCCAATTCAAATTCGAATTCAAACACTTCAAATCAAACGTTCAAACATTTAAATTCAAAATTCAAATTCATAATTCTAATTTCAAATTCAAAATTCAAAATTCAAAATCCAATTTCAAATTTAAAATTCAAATTTATAATTTCAAATTTCAAATTACAAATTCAAAATTCGAATTTCAAAACTCAAATTCCAAAATTCAAATTCAAAATTTAAAAATTCAAAATTCAAAATTCAAATGTTTGATAATTAATTTAACTAATTATATTAATTAGTAATTTCTTGGACCATCCAAGCCCATTACATGATCCACGCGCCCTCTTCCCTTCAGGTGGGCTTCCAAACAGCTTCTTGGGCTAACAACCATTATTAGGCTCAATACCTTTAAAGCTAGTTCATCATGACTACAAGGTGTTAGTGTGTGACCCATTAGGTCCAACATAGCCTCTGACATAAATGGGCTCGGGCCCAATAAGCCCATAACTCAATTAATGACAACACAGAGCACTAGCAATGCTTTGTTGCCCTAGAGCTAGTCATATTAATGACTTGATCATCCTATTACACATATTTGGTTACCGTATGTATTTCCCTTCGTCTCAGTTATCTTCCCAGTAACCTAGGGTAAGGAAATGTATCAACCCTTGCGGTTTAGGGTAAGCTTTATTCGAAATAGGGAATATTCAATTTACTGACTCTAAAGGAAGATCAACTCATGATCTCTTTTACTATGCATAGATTCCCGAGTCCATATAAATGTCATCTCGATTTCTCCGATTTACAGATAACCCAATCTCTCACAGAGATTTGACAAATTCCTTCAGCTTATCACCCTAGCCCTGTGCTCTTTCAGGACAAGCCCAATAGTATACCTATGAGTCTCTATGTTTCAGGCAGACGAGGCATACAATCAAAACATGCCTTCAAGAACACAGTCTAGGTAATAACTTCTGTTCTAAGGAAAGACATACCCAAATATAACTAGACTACTCTAATGATACTATCTGTGAGATTTCCTCATAGAGTCTCTTTGTGGGTCTGTTCAGTGCGAGCTATACTCTTATAGGTCCACCCACGACTTTAGCTAAGACATCTCCATATCTGTAGCACATGAGGTCTTTACCTTGTATCCATATACAAGTAGATAAGTCGTGCTAGTTTTACCCGAGATCACTGATCCCCATTCTCAGTGTCTCTAGACTAGGAACATAAAATTAGGAATAAACGTGCGGTATCCTTGAATCCTCATGATCGTGATCTCATCACAGATACTCAAGAGATACCTGTTATATTCCAAGGGGTTTATCCAGTTTGTTCATAAAATATTAACAATAATATCGAGACATAATATGAAACTGGATAAAGATTGCTTTTATTCATTTACGATAAAAAGTTCTACATCTAGTGTCCTTTATTTAATCAAAAGATTGTCTCTAGGACACCCATATACTAACACATATAATCTTGATCTTTAAGATTGGATTTTATTTTTATTTTTAATTTTTGTGATATTTGAACAGTGCTATTAATCTCTTTTCTGAGTTTTATGCGAGGTAAACTTTCAGAATTTTCACTTGATTTGGAAATTACAAAGACTGAAAAGAGAAACAGCAAACTTGCTCGGAAGAAGCTTACATTCAACGAGTTAGAGATTATGTCTGAAGAAACACACACCATGGCAGGAAACAATAAGGCAGATAATCCATTCATGGATACTATTCTGACTCCATCATTCAACAGGCCCAACTCGAGCATTGTTCAGCCTGATGTTTCCAACAACAATTGGGAGCTCAAGTCTGCCAATATTCAATTGGTGGAAAGAGCTCAGTTTGGTGGAGAGGAGGATGAAGACCCTCACAGGCTCATAGAAAAATTTCTGATGATTTGTGACTCGACCAAACATCCTCAGGTGTCCAATGATGCAATCCGGTTGATGTTGTCCCCTTTTGCTGTTAAGGGAAAAGCTCTTAATTGGTTGGAAAGGCAGCCTGCAAGGAGCATTCCTACATGGGAAGATTTATCACACAAGTTCTTTGCTGAGTTCTTCTCGATGGAGAGATACAACCAAATGGTGAATGATATCATCAATTTCACTCAAGCTGAGGTGAAACTATGTGTGCAGCATGGAACCGATTTAAGGATTTAATGAGGAGATGTCCTCATTATACCATGACTACTGGTAATCAGGTGAGAATATTCTTCAATGACTGTAAACCTGAAATTCTGATGGTGTTGAATGGTGTAGTAGGTGGTAGTATTAAATCCTTGAGAGCAAATGAGACTCTTGAGCTGATTGAAAGAATGGTTGCTAATGAAAATGAAGGTTTGTCAGCCAAGCCTAAGAGAGGTATCCTTCAGCTGGATGGAAATGATGTGGTGCTGGCTGAAAATAAATTACACTCTCAGTAGATGGCATATTTGACTTCAAGGCTAGATAAGATGCAACTTCCTAGTGTTCAAGCTCAAGCTGCTTCTGTTGTTTGTGAATATTGCAAGGATAATCATGAATCTAATGAATGTACTTCTTTGCTATCTATTGATCCTCCTCAACAAGTGCATGTGAATGGCATTTGGTATGATCAGAGACCTCAGCCACAAAATATTCCAAGGAATTAGAATTTTCCTTCTGGAAATAATAACTTTCAGAGGAGGGTGTAGGGAACTGGACTTGATTTCAAATCTAACAACTATTTGCAGCCTCCACCAATCCAGTCTAAGGAACCTTCTGATTTGAATAAGCTAGAAGGACAAATGGCTCAACATTCTAATGATTTATTTGAAGATACTAGGACCAATACCAAGAACACACAGGCTTCTATCAGGAATTTGGAGAATCAAATTGGCCAACTGGCTAAACAAATTGCTGATAGAACTCCGGGTACTTTCCCTAGCAATACAATTACTAATCCGAAGGAAGATTGTATGGCTATCACAACTAGAAGTGGTAAAGTGGTAGAAGCTCTAGAAAAACCAAACATAAATGTGGGAGGTGATGAGAAGCTTAAGGAGGTTAAAGAGCCGGAAAAAGAAGTGGTAATTCCTTCTAATGTTGAGAAGCCTCTTCAGAAAGGTGAAGAAGGGGAGCCACCGATTGATAAGAAGAAATTCGAGTTGAGTCCTGAATATGTGAGAGCCATGGCATCTTATCCTAAAAGATTCAAGCAGGATGCTCAGAAGCAATGGTATGGAAGGTTCCTGGATATTTTCAAAAAGCCTCACATTAATATTCCATTTACTGAAGCCTTGGCTAATATGCCCAATTATGCCAAGTTTATGAAGGATCTCTTCTCAAGAAAACACAAGTTGCAAGAATGCCAAACAGTTTCTGTAACACCATCCCTTGTATGCATCCAAGAGAGTCGTTTGCTAAGCGGAATTAGATTCTTTAACGACACTTTAGCTACTAAAATTTTTATTCCAAAAGCAAAACCGTAATGCATTTAAAAATTCGTATAACTTCTGTTCGGATGAGTTAAAAAAATATTCCTAGTGATTTAGAAAGAGCACGTCGGGGCTTCGCGTGCATATAAAATAATAGTAAATCGGAGTTCGTTTGCACCTTGAAACATAACCCGTAAGGTGCTCGTAAAACTGTTAAAATTTCAGCACTTAATAAAACGCTCAAAAATCCTTTTCGCAAAACGTTTTCTGAATTTTCCAAAACAACCGCTGTTCATAAAAGACCAAAGCAAAGTGGAAGATAATAATGTCAACAGTCATCCAAGTGCCTCAAAATAATAAGCATTACAGTCATCCAACAATAAAAACAGCAACAGCAAAAGTCCAAGCATCAACACATAACAACAAACATCACGCCTTCAAATGCTCTTACGTCCTCCTGCAATTTATGAAAATAGCAGCCCCAAAGGGGTGAGAATAATCCCAGTAAAGTGGAAATAAAACCAATAATATAACAGTATTAAACTAGGCACAAAATCATAAACAGTCACTTCCACATATCCTGTTCCTTGTCCTTTTCCTTTTCATCATATATATATATATTGCGTATATAACGCCTTCCTTTTTGCGCTCTTAGCACCGTCGTGCGCGCAATACACAGTGGATATCCCATAATCGGCACCCTTCATTGGTGGATTCCAACTGTGGCCTATGCGGACTGATGCCAAGTGTCCCATACCCTGGTACCGGAGGGATGCCTATATGATGCGTGCTCAAACACATGGTCCTATACATAACTATTCTAAAATTGCAAGGCTATATGAATTTTAGTACATGCATGCCATGCCATGCTATCACACACAAAGCGTAAAAATAAATGCGGTATGATGTAAAATGCATGCTTATATACTTTTCATATATGTTATGCTGCCACACATAACAACTTTACCTCATAATCATATTGCCGTCAAGGCATACTCATGGCAGAATACTTACATCAAGGAACATAATACTTTTACGGAGTATGGAGCATCATGTTACAACTTCATACGCTAGTCAATAGCCACATTAGGTAATATCGCCTAACATTTACCTTGCGCGCCTTAAATAATTACCAAACAGCAGCGAAATATGCTACGTTTCTCACTTCTTATGCGCACCTAAATCAATTACAATAAATCATTTTACAGCAATGTTTTACAGCAAAAACAGTGAGCAAACAACAACGTTTTACAGCAGAAACAGTGAGCAAACAGCAATGTTTTACAGCAAAAACAGTGAGCAGAAAATAGTAACATTTTTCTTAAAAGCAGTGAGTAGAAACAATGACATTTTACAGCAGAACAGTGAGGTTTATAGCAGTAAAAACAGTAGCACTTTACAACATCAAACGGTGACAATTTCCAACAGAAACAATGGCATTTTTAACATCAAAACAGTGACCATTTTATACAGAAACAGTGGAATTTTGAACATCAAAATAGTGACTATTTTATACAGAAACAGTGGCATTTTGAACATCAACATAGTGACAGAAATAGTGGCATTTGAGCATCAAAATAGTGATAGAAACAGTGGCATTTGAGCATCAAAATAGTGACAGAAACAATGGCATTTGAGCATCAAAACAGTGACTGAAACAGTGGCATTTGAGCATCAAAACAGTGACCATTTTCAAACAAAAACAGTGGTATTCTTAGCATCAAAACAGTGACCATTTTATGCAGAAACAGTGGCATGTTAAGCACCAAAACAATGATCATTTTATACAGAAATCTCTAATGGTTAAAGGATTAAATTCCTAAATACAACATGTCAAGAATCACATACTTTAACATCCAAGGCTCCACGAAACAGAATGGCTAACCCACATAATATTCTAATCTTTCTAAGCTTCTCTAAAACTGAACAACAAGTACACTAGGAGGAGAATGTTACTTACGGTTTCCTAGTCCACAATCAAGGGTCTAATTCGAAGTAGAAGGCTACCACTCTTCAATGCTCCAACGTTCCAAGCTTACACGCATAAGGGGGCAGTAGCTTCACCAAAACAGAACCTCCTAGGGAGTAGTATTCGAGCAACACAAAGAAGTAGAAGAAGCTGGGGACTATCCTTGCCTCTTGCTCTTGGAGCTCACGGTTGGGGACAAAGGAGGGTGAAACAAATCTTCCTAGTGTTTGTTAAAAGGGTTCACGGTTTAGTGGAGGGAAAGGGGATGAGTTAGAAATGTTTTTATTTCTCCTAAGGCTCCTTACATCCACGGCTTGAGAGGTGAGGGGAGAAGAGAAGTGTTGGGTTTAATTTGTAAAAGTATGCAGCTCCCTTTCCCCTAATGTGCGCACACGATATAGAGGGGGGAAAAGGGTTGAAATGTTGAGCCATCATGACACCATTCAGCTTGCTTGTTGTAGTATAGGCTGCATGTTGGTCAAAGCAAGAAATCAGCTTGCTTCTTGCACACTCTAGGCGCATGCAAGGGTGATGGAAGGTGGGAGTTGCCACATTATGCACATGCAAGAGTGGTCACTTGGTCAACAAGCAAATCAGATTTTTATGACATAAGAAATCAGCTTTTAGACATGCCTTGTGCGCCCAAGAGGAGAGTATGCAGCCAAGGAAGACCATGGAGAACAAGTGTCTTTCATGCAATAAGGTTGATGGCAAATGTTGCACATGCAAGGAAGTAAGGTGGCGGTCATGCAAGGGCTGAGTTGGAATGGTTTCCAAGGTTTTTCTTCTTACCTATGCGCATGGATGATGAGGGAAAGGATAAGTCTTGCCATGTGGTGGTTCCTTGCCACTCAAGGCAGCCTTGTAGGATATGCTTAAGGAAGATAAGGATAGATATAATATTGGGCTG
>JAVKPL010011599.1:0-52132 GCA_032173675.1 Gastrolobium villosum | reverse complement strand
GCAGCAGAAATATGCAATCTTTCTTCCCCAATAAGTATATATAGAGAGATGCCCTATTCAATATTCACATCTGATAGATTAGAGGAGGGCAAGATGTTAGCATTCACAAAACAATGCCAGAAACGGCATTCACCAGTCAGGTGTGACATGCGTAACTTTTCTAATTCCCCCATATTTATTTTCCCATTCTGAGAATGGTTGAGTTATCCTTAGCCGCACCATCTCAGTTAGTTGTGGAAATTCCTCCGGATATTGCCTGCGTCCCATAATAGGTAACATGCGATTATAAAGATTAACATAATCGCAAGTCGTAGAAGAATGGTAACTTGTTTGCAGGAAT
Source organism: Gastrolobium villosum (assembly GCA_032173675.1). Classification (NCBI taxonomy): domain Eukaryota; kingdom Viridiplantae; phylum Streptophyta; class Magnoliopsida; order Fabales; family Fabaceae; genus Gastrolobium; species Gastrolobium villosum. Next base: position 51,792 of record JAVKPL010011599.1, on the reverse strand, counting down.
GCCTCAATGGTAGCTGAATCAAAGGGAACTGCAACTCCCCTTACCCAAGAAGTCCTGGTTCTATGTAATGTGTGAGACAATTCCTTCATGAACCATTTACCTTGAAAGGTCAATCTTCATTCAGTGGTGATATTTCTATTGTACCATAAGGAAAAACTGTTTTCACCACATAAGGACCCGACCATCTTGATTTTGATTTTCCTGGAAACAACCTCAAGCGAGAATTATACAGCAAAACTTGTTGGCCAGGAGCAAACTCCTTGTGAGTAATTTTATTATCATGCCACTTTTTGGTTTTCTCCTTGTAAATTCTGGCACTCTCATATGCAGAGTTCCTGAACTCATCAAGCTCATTTAACTGAATCTGTCTTTTTTCAAAAGCTTTTGTCGGGTCAAAATTTAGGAATTTGATTGCCCAAAAAGCTTTATGTTCCAACTCTACAGGTAAATGACAAGATTTTCCAAATACCAATTGATAAGGGGACATACCAATAGGAGTCTTAAAAGCAGTCCTGTACGCCCATAGTGCATCATCCAACCTCTTAGACCAATCCTTCAAAGAATTCCCAACCGTCTTCTCTAGAATCCTCTTTAGTTCCCTGTTAGAAACCTCTACTTGGCCACTTGTCTGTGGATGATAAGGTGTAGCAACCTTATGTTTAACACCATATTTAGCCAACAAGTTTTCAAACTGCTTGTTACAAAAATGAGTGCCTCCATCACTTATTATGGCCCTAGGTACGCCAAACCTGGTGAATATGTTCTTTCTCAAGAAGTTTATAACCACCTTAGCATCATTAGTGGGAAGAGCTACAGCCTCAACCCACTTGGAGACATAATCAACCGCAACAAGGATGTATTGGTTGGAGAAGGATGAAGGAAATGGTCCCATAAAATCTATCCCCCACACATCAAATAATTCTACCTCTAATATGCTGTTTAGAGGCATTTCATTCTTACGAGAAATGTTTCCAGCTCTTTGGCATTTATCACATTTTTCCACATAGTCCCTTGCATCCTTGAATATAGAAGGCCAATAATAACCGCTCTGCAGAACTTTTTGAGCAGTCCGATTACCTCCAAAGTGTCCTCCATAGTCTGATGCATGGCAGTGCCACAGGATCTCATGAACTTCGAATTCTGGCACACACCTTCTTATAATTCCATCAGCACACTGGAAGTACAAGTAAGGATCATCCCAATAAAATCTCCTTGCATCTCTAAGGAACTTTTTCTGTTGTTGCCTAGTAAGGTTGGGTGGCAGCTCTTTTATCACTTTGTAATTGGCAATATCTGCAAACCAAGGAGGTAGGAATATAGCCATTACTTTTTCATCAGGAAAATGATCATTTATTTCTTTCTCAGGACCATCCTGTAATTCTTTTTCCTGAATTCGTGACAAATGATCTGCCACTTTGTTCTCTACTCCAGCCTTATCTCGAATCTCCAAGTCAAACTCTTGTAATAAGAGCATCCACCTGAGCAAACGAGGCTTTGCATCCTGCTTATTCATTAAATACTTGATAGCAGAGTGGTCAGTAAACACTATCACCTTGGAACCCAACAGATAAGATCTAAATTTGTCTAATGCATATACTACTGCTAGCATTTCTTTTTCAGTGGTGGCATAATTTACTTGTGCCTCATTTAAAATTTTGCTAGCATAGTATATAACATGTAACAATTTATTCTTCCGTTGGCCAAGGACAGCACCTATTGCATAGGCACTAGCATCACACATGAGCTCAAAAGGTAAATTCCAGTCAGGAGCTACTAGAATGGGAGCTGTAGTGAGCTTTTCTTTCAACAGATTAAAAGCTTCAAGGCATGCATCATTAAATTGAAACTCAGAATCTTTTTCTAAAAGTTGGCTTAAAGGTTTAGCAATTTTAGAAAAATCTTTTATGAATCTCCTATAAAACCCAGCATGTCCTAGAAAACTCCTAATACCAGTCACATTATTAGGAGGAGGCAATTTCTCAATTAACATCAATTTGGCCTCATCTACCTCAATCCCTTTTTTAGATATTTTATGTCCTAGGACAATTCCCTCCTGTACCATAAAATGACATTTCTCCCAGTTAAGTACAAGATTTGTGTTTTGGCATCTTTTTAACACATGAGTTAAATTTAACAAGCATACATCAAAACAAGAGCCAAAAACAGAGAAATCATCCATAAATACCTCAAGGATTTTCTCCACCATATCAGAAAAAATGGAGAGCATGCACCTTTGAAATGTGGCAGGTGCATTACATAGACCGAATGGCATCCGTCTATAAGCAAAGACTCCAAAAGGGCAAGTGAAAGCTGTTTTCTCTTGGTCTTCTGGTGCTACTGGGATTTGGTTGTACCCAGAATATCCGTCCAAGAAACAATAGTAGTTGTAACCTGCCAATCTTTCCAACATTTGATCAACAAAAGGAAGTGGAAAATGATCTTTCCTTGTTGCAGCATTTAACCTTCGGTAGTCCACACACATTCTCCAACCAGTAATAGTTCTAGTTGGAATCAATTCATTTTTCTCATTATGAACTACGGTGATACCTCCCTTTTTCGGAACAGTCTGCACTGGGCTTACCCAAGCAGTATCCGAAATTGGGTAAACCATACCAGCATCAAGAAGCTTTACAACTTCTTTTCTCACAACCTCTTTCATTGTTGGATTGAGTCTTCTTTGTGGTTGCCTTACTGGTCGGATTTCATCCTCCACTAGAATTTTATGTGTACAAAATGAGGGATTAATACCCTTTAAATCAGAAATTGACCACCCTATGGCAGTCTTGTGCTCTTTCAACACTTGAATCAATCTTGTTTCTTGTTCAGAAGACAACCCTTTGCTAATGATAACAGGGTAAGTCTCTTCTTCCCCCAAGAAGATATACTTGAGAGTTTCCGGAAGTTCCTTCAACTCAACCTTTGGGGCACCATCTTCCTTGTCAGAATCTTTCTTTTCAAGGACTTCAAATAACTCATTTTTCTCTTCCTTGAAAAGAATCATTTCTTGCCCCACAGGTGGTTCAGTAGATTGTTGACTAGAAGATACTTCTTCTTCCACCACTTGCTCAATGATATCAAGTCGGAAACAATCGCCCTTATCAGAAGATTGTTTCATGGAGTCAAAGACATTGATGGTGATGGTCTCATCATTCATCCTTAACTCTAACCTGCCATTTTCCACATCAATCATGGCTCGAGCAGTGGCCAAGAAAGGTCTTCCCAATAATAAGGGCATTTCAGTACCCTCTTCCATGTCTAATACCACAAAATCAGCTGGGAAAATGAACTTATCCACTTTAACAAGAACATCTTCAATAACACCACTTGGTCTCCTCAAAGATCTATCGGCAAGTTGCAAAGAAACCATAGTGGGTTTTAACTCAGTAATTCCCAGAGATTTGCAAACTGATAAAGGCATCAGGTTAATACTTGCCCCAAGATCACATAATGCTCTGCCAACATCAGTGTTACCAATAGCAATTTGAATATTGAAGCTTCCTGGATCACTTAGTTTGGGTGGAAACTTCTTTTGTATGATAGCACTACACTCTTCAGTGAGTGTCACTGTCTGGCACTCTTGCAGCTTATGTTTTCTTGACAACAAATCTTTCATGAACTTAGCATAGTTGGGCATGTTAGACAAAGCTTCAGCAAATGGTATGTTCACATGTAATTTCTTGAAAATATCAAGAAATCTTGAATATTGCTGCTTTTGAACATCTTTCTTGAATCGTTCTGGATAAGGTGCCATAGCCCTAACATATTCAGGATTCAGTTCAAATTTCTTGTTGTCAGCAGCAATAATTTGTGGCTCTTCTTCTTCATTTTTTTTAACATGCCCTTCAGTTTCAGAAGGAATCACCACTTCTTCTGGCTCTTTGGCATTTTCATCGGCCTCCACATTTGTGATTGGCTTTGGTTGAGTAACCTCCTTAGGCTTTGTTGGAGGAGTCAACACCTTACCACTTCTAGTTGTTATTGCCAAACAATCATCCTTCGGATTGGTGACTGTATTACTAGGAAATGTACCTGGAGTTCTTTCAGCTACCTGCTTTGCTATCTGGCCAATTTGGTTCTCCAAATCTTTGATAGAAGCTTGTGTATTCCTAGTGTTTGCTCGAGTCTCCTCCATAAAAGCATTTGAATGTTGGGCCATTTGTCCCACTAGCTTTTCTAAATCAGAAGGTTCCTTTGGTTGAACTGGTGGTGGTTGCAAATAATTATTTGATTTGAAATCAAGACCAGTACCTTGCACCTTCCGCTGGAAATTATTGTTTCCTGGATGAAAATTCTGATTTCTTGAAATATTCTGTGGTTGGGGTCGCTGGTCATACCACACACCATTTACGTGCACCTGTTGAGGAGGATCATCAGATAATAATGTTGGACATTCATTAGACTCATGATCATCCTTGCAATATTCACAAACAACTGCAGCAGCTTGAGCTTGTACATTAGAAAACTGCATCTTATCTACCCTTGAGGTTAGATTTGCTAATTGTTGTGATAACAATTTATTCTCAGCCAGAACTGCATCATTATTATCTAGGTGCAAAATTCCCTTCTTAGGCTTGGCTGTCAAACCTTCATTTTCGTTGGCAGCCATTCTTTCAATTAACTCAAGAGTCTCATTTGCTCTCAAGGATTTGATGCTGCCACCTGCTGCACCATTCAATACCATCCGCACTTCAGGTTTACACCCATTGAAAAAAATTCTGACTTGATCACCGTTAGTCATGGGGTAATGAGGACATCTCCTCATCAGATCCTTGAAGCGGTTCCATGCTGCACATATAGTTTCACCCTCAGCCTGAGTGAAATTGGTGATATCATTCACCATCTGGTTAAACCTCTCCATGGAAAAGAACTCAGCAAAGAATTTATTTGAAAGAATCTCCCATGATGGAATACTTCTTGCTGGTTGCCTTTCCAACCAATTCAAAGCCTTCCCTTTAAGAGCAAAGGGAAACAGTCTCAGCCTGACTGCATCATTGGACACCTGGGGGTGCTTGGTTGAGTCACAGATCATCAGAAATCTGTCAATGAACCTGTGATGGTCCTCATCTGCCTCTCCGCCAAACTGAGCTCGCTCTACCAATTGAATATTGGCAGATTTGAGCTCCCAATTGTTGCCCGTTTCTGGATGAATAATGCTTGAATTAGGTCTGTTGAATGCTGGTGTGAGGATTGTATCCATGAGTGGATTGTCCACTTCATCATTGTGCCCAGCCATTGTTTTTGCTTTTTCGAACAGAATTCCCAACTCGTTAAATGCAAGCTTTTTCCGAGCAAGTTTTCTGTTCCTCTTTTCTGCTTTAGTGATCTCCAAATTAAGTGGAAATTCTGGAAGAGTACCTCACATACAACTTCAGAAAAGAGATCAGTAGCACTGTTCAAATAAATAAAAAAAAATAAATAAAGAAAATAAAAATATTCATAAATATTCACAAATCCAATCCTAAAGATCAAGATTATATGATATCAGAAACGCTAATCCCCGGCAACGGCGCCAAAAACTTGATGCTCACCGGCAAGTATACCGATCGCACAAGTAATAAAGTGATAAATAAAGTTCGTCTCCACAGGGATTAGATCTAATATCAAGCAAAATTTTTCTTAAAGAATGGAAGTTTTCAAATGGGGTTTGTGTGACAAATATTGTCAAATTGAGTGAAATTAAAAATAAAGACTTGTTTTTGTGTTTTTGAATTGAAAAAGAAAACAATACAATTGAAAATGGATTTTTAGAAAAAATATGAGAAAAGTATTGTAGCCAGGGTTCATTCACCAAATGATCCCCGCTTTTTACTCCGGATTGATTTATAAAAATCATTTATATAATCACTCAGATAAATTATCATCTAAAAGATTTAATAGTTAACCCTCAATTCCTTGCAGGGTTAACCCTTTAATCCGATGAGAAACCCCAATTCCTTGCAATGTTTCTCATGGGAGCAAGCAATGGGCGTGATAATTTAAGCATCTGCAATCGTATACACGTCTATTCCTAGCACGCATACAGATTGTTATCTTACCCCCTTTCGAGATCAAAACCCCAATATTCCTATCTAGGATTTTGATCCTCAGAATATCCCCAACTATCAGATTGATCAATTCTAATAAAGGGAATATGAAATTCGCACAGAGTAAAGATAAAGATAATTATATAAATTAAAAATCACAAATCAATCCTTCATGTCAAGGGTTCACATATGGATCGTGACCCTGACTACAATAAAAATGATCTAGCCGATCAACATCATGATCGCTGATCTAAAATTCAACATAAAATTAAAACAAAAGATAAAGAAATACTACATGTAGATGAAGAACGAAGAACAACTCCAGTGCTCTTCTCCTCCAATCTCCAGATCTGTCCTTGAATCCTGTCTCTGTGTTTTTTCCTTTTTTCAGATCTACCAAGTCTGCTGACCTAGTTGCATAAGAGGTGCTTTTATAAAATTTTATTTCCTTTCCAAAAGTGCCCCTCAGAAAACACGGAGATCCGTCCCGCAGATCGGCGCCGGTTGGCACCGAATTGGCGCACGTTTACGCCATCCCAAATCTGGCGCTGGGTGGCGCCACTTTTCCAATATATATGGCGCTAGTTAGCGCCACTTTTACTATTCATTGGCGCTAACTAGCGCCAACTACATTTATTTTTAGGCGCTAGCTAGCGCCAGTGTTCTGACTTACGGCGCTAACTTGCGCCATTTCCTTTGTAAATTGGCGCTGCCTTGCACCAACCTTCTGTCTTATTGCGCTGAGACGCGCCGCTTTCTTTCGTAAATGGGCGCTAGGTTGCGCCAAACTTCTGTGATATTGCGCTGAGCAGCGCCACTTTCTTCATTAGTGGGCGCCAGGTTGCGCCAAGGTTCTGTCTTGTTGCGCTGAGGAGCGCCACTTTGTTGCTACCTAGCGCCACTTTGATGTGCTCGCTGCAACCCGCGTCATGCTTGGAACTCATAGTGTGCTATAATTTCCCTGTAAAAATACAATTAAAATGTGAATATTATTGACATTCAAAGAATCAATATAATTAGCCAATATGTATTTAATTTGCTCTCTTATGACTCAATTCTTGTCAATTTTATCACAGAAAAATCACACCTGCCAGAGGCACATCAGCGGTATGTACCCCTTGGAAGTACTTAGAGCAACTGAAGAATTGGCATGCGGGTTTGAAGGTTTATAGTAAGTTTCAAGTGGGCGATGTTGGGGAAGCCGGTTGATGGAAGACAAAGGGCGAATAAGTCGCCCCGTGCCGAAGGCAGAACGCCTTGAAACGCGACGGCGAAACCCACGGCCTCGCCTACTTGAAGAAGAAGGTGGACAAGAACCGCGACGACGAGAAGGCCGAGACTTGACCTTCTCGTTGGAACTCCCAGACAGTCGCCGCCTAGATCTACTAGGGCGACGTCTACCCGAACCGGACGCCTCACCAAGGTAAGGAACTACAGGTCCTAAAGCTCGCTCTGGTAAGAGATTTTGGATCTCTTCTTCAGTAAACCCCAACAATTCTGGGATTTTGCCATGAGGTAACGACTCTACCCCAGGAACCAAAGAATGTGAAGATGAGAAGAAACTACTAACTCCCACCGGACAGCCTTCGACTGATTCGAAGGCTTCGTCAAACTCCTCCTTAACCTCAACCTCTGGCAAAACCAACCCAGGGATACTCATAACCTTACAGTACCCAGAACAAACAAGAAAAAGAAGGAAAGAAAGATGTACAAGAAAGTAAAAAGGAAGGATAAGATACTATACCTGAAGATTATATGCACAAACCTCAGAAATCGCAGAAAGGCTGATCAGGAAGACACAATGACGAAAGTTCAAAATGGTTTCAAAGAGGGAAATGTTCGTCTGAACATATCACCCCCTTTTTAAAGAAGACGAGTTACCACTTGACACTCAATGACGTTTGGTATTCGACCGTTGGATGATGGAGCCGAGAATGATCGGCGGTCGTAACAAGCTGCTCTATCTTAAACCGTCAGATGTGAGTAGAATATCTGGATGAACGGATGCGATGAAGGACCATATGGTAATTTCAGGTCAGATATCAATCACATCACTTCAATGCGCCGTATCTACGCAAGTAGCCTGTGATGATTACAGAGGCGTCATAATTACTTTCACGAGAATCGAAGAGGCACGATAGAAGGGCAAAACCCAAAATACCCCTGAAAAGGAAACCAAGAACGGTTCGTGTAACGCCCAAATTCTATCTCGGCAGTTTCTAGCATTAAAACACATTCGTCCTACACAGAACACGCCCTACTGCGACTTCGGCGAAATCTTATCAGCAAACGCCATACATCGTCTACACAGCCCTTCAAATAGGCCAATCGCCCAAACAGGCCAGGTAACGCCCAGTTGACTCTAGCTTGGCACCATCCTACGCATGCTACCAAGCTGGGGGGGCTCCTGTTCTGGATGGCCCAACCGCCACAGAAGGGCCCAATTGCCCCAGCAGGGCCCAATCGCCACAGCAAGGCCCAATCGCCGCGATTGGCCTTATAAGCCATAACATGCCAGGTAACGCCCAATTGACTCCAACTTGGCACCATCCTACGCATGCTACCAAGCTGGGGGGCTCCTGTTCTGGATGGCCCAACCGCCACAGAAGGGCCCAATCGCCCCAGCAGGGCCCACATGCCACAGCAAGGCCCAATCGCCACGATTGGCCTTATAAGCCATAACAGGCCAGCCATCTAGTGGCCCAGCTTCGCAGGCCCAAATCCCCGTTAAGCTCCACGTCAGCCCTAAGGGCTGACGTGGACCTACACGCCCACCAAGGGTGCAGCACACCCAAGAGATACACCAAAATGTCTTACCTTGGGACATTAACCACCAAAGGCAATCGCCACAGATATCACAAAGGGAAACTCTCCCTTTGCCCAACGCTGGCCTCGCCAGTAGCAGGAGGTGCAGCGCTGCCACAACGTCAGCGCTTGAACCGCCCAACACTGCTATCATGGGAGTATATCCCAAGGAGAGTTGACCTTCCCCCTGATCTAACCATACCACGACCAATATAAATAGCCCCCGGAGGGCACAACAGAGAGCATGTTATGTATCGTTACTTGCCTATTACTTGAATTCTCTTATAGTTTATACCTGTACTGATTATCTGCTTATACTTGGGATCATATCACGTGGCCTGGTCTTCACCAAAGCCATAGGTATCGCCCATACAGTGACCATACACCCTATAAGGGAACATAGTGGGCTTATAGATTCCATCGGTACAGGTTGGAAAAAATTTGGATGGACAAATTAAATAACTTTTATAAAGTCTATGTTTGGCAGTAAGTAACATATAGATGGGTAAATACAGTGGGTATTACCAAAATACCCTTGACTTTGAATATTTTTTAATGAACTTTGAAGACACGCGTTACCCGTACATGTTCAAACTTATTTGTAACATGAGATGAAAAGAAACAATTTCTTTCCATTTCATTCTTGTCCCATTTATCTTTTATTGTTTGAGCTTTGTCCTGAAATATAGCCCAATGGTACAAACCGTAATAAAATTGGTTTCATTCTATAGTGGTTTCATTCCATAAAATTGGTTTCATTCCATAGTTGTGAGCTGATAAGGTTGGAAGATAGATTTTGAAAGAGTATGGTGTCAAAAAATGGTAAGTTTAGAATCATCAATAAAGCTGCATAATCAAATCTGATATTTCTGGTTTAGCTTAAAAGAACCCGTGGCAGTCCTGAACCCGTGGCAGTCCTCACCACAATAGTAAGTTTGCAGCCTGTATCATGTAATGGCTCATACAAAAAATCATATTTACAGCATGCGTGTACTATGATACTATGATAAGACATGCCTCTCAAAATATCCCTACTAGACCAAAATATACTGCACCATATTATCAGATGGAAGGAGACAACAACCCGGCCACCAGACACCACCTTTTGGCATCGTTGCATTGCATGACAGACTGACAGCTTATATAGATAATATTGAGATTTAGGTTAGCTTATTCAGCTATGACATGTGTAACCACGAGTTTAGCACAGTTTAAAAAAGCTGTTAATAATTGGATTAGAATGACATTATGACAAAGACCAATTTTTGTTTTCAAAAGATGGGATTGTGGTCCTTTTCGGGTGCCAACTATAATGTATTCACAAAATCAAGTTGAATCATGCTTAACCAAAAAGGAAAAAAGGCTACAGCATAAATGAATACAAGTCATCATGATTGAAGAATTATAACAACATTTTAACAATTTTCAACGTCTTTGTTCAGAGCCCGCAACCAATGCCACAGACAATTGTAAGTTTTTCTATGTTAGATCAAAGCCACAGACAAAAAGTTGACCTAATTTTTTTGATTATTTTCTTAGTTCTCCATAAACCTACCCAATCAGACCCAAATAACCAATGAAAATAAACTACCATATGACCGATAGTACAAGAAAAAAAATATACAACAAAGGCATTTGAAAGATTTAATAATAATATAACGAAAAAAATATTGGAGAAATGGCGGTGCATAGAAACCCAACCCACCCTACACAAGCAATTCCACAAAAAGGTGTACCTTAACACAAACTGAAACAGAGCAACACATAAATGATCAAATTGATTTTAAATCGTTCCTAGCCGATCTGATTGGGACTTGTATGTTATATTTGGAGTAAACCTTGTTGTTACTTACAAGTTGAATAAGCAACCGAGAGTTACTGGAGAGCTGTGGAACACACAGTTGACGCTAGTTTGTGTGCTTTACTTGTCGAAACCAATCTCTGCTCCAAACAACAAACGCCAAAATGGAGGGTACGCTGGTCATATGCCTCTTGCCCATTCCGAAGATTTACATAGATAACGTAAAATACCACGTCGCGAAGGGGAAAGTATGGCCGGGTTTTTGCATCAAAAGCACATGCAAACTGTAAAGATGGGGTAATGACTTAGGTGGGCTTTTCTTCATAAAGCTCCAACCAAACATGGCCACCGACTAATCCCACCTCTCAGATGCCTATGCATCTTCAAGGAATCCTCCAACCAAACGCCCCCTAAGGAAGAAAGATTTTGTTTTTGAAAACCATTCATAGGACTATAAACTTCGAACGAATCTAGCCATAAAGACTCAACCATTGTTTTGTATTAGAGACGTTTCCAAATTTTAGAGTTCAGTATTCGATTTCAGGTTTAGTTTTTTTTTTCTTATACCCATTAGTCCCTTTTCTTATAGCCATTGGTAGAAGTATATATTTTAATATTACATTAAGTATCCTTATTTATTGATTAATCCACTTTGGTGCCATCTTTATAGTACCATTGTTGTAAATTTGAACTGTGTTTGTGATAGATAAAATATATCAAATGAGATATCATTGCATAGATCTCGAAAAGTTATGTGAAATCAAAAAAAGAATTACCTGATTTGGATACCCGAGTCAAAAGTTATGGTCTTACGAAATTTTACTGTTAGACTGTTAACTTTTTGTGCTACGTGTCAATACCAGACGAGTCAAAGCATACATTAGCCGTGAATATATTCAGAACAAGACCCAAAACATAGAAAGGAAAATTTTAAACATTCTACTTAAGGGATTTTTTGTTTAATACATCGGATATATTCATTTGGATACATCTTTTTTTCAAATGGAGAAATTATTTTTTTATAACTTTTCTTTATTTTTTCTATTAAATCCCAAAAACTTTTTCCATTAGGCAAAGATGTACGATCTGATGTACCAAACGTTTTCTCCTATTTAAGATAATTCATCTAATGAGTTTTAGGTTAAAATGGACGCACTTCCCACTTATTTTTGGCATTACATTAACCTCCCGTAATATTTGAAACACTAGAAACTAAAAAAGTTGAGGAAAGTAACATTTACATATTGAAAAAAAAAATAGTGTTCTTGTACGAGTAAAAATAGTATTTTTATCAATTTCCACTTTTTAAAATTGTTGCATTCATATTTTTACTTGTTAAGCATCTAATAACTTGCAATTAACAAGGAACACAACCGAAAGAATTTGCAATGTAATTGCAAATTAACCCCAAGATGAACTTATTTTATTTCAGTTCTTACGCAACAATGTTTCAAGTTTAGCAAATTAACCCCTTTTCCTTTTTTTTTTCTTGTCTGTAATTATTGATCATGAGTAAATCCTCGTGTAAATTTCACAAGGATCCTCGTGTAAATTTCACAAGGTTTCATCATATATAAATTTTGGGAAAAAATCCATTTACAAATTTTTTTAATTTTTTTTTTTTATAAATTACAATATCTTCTCCCAGGAAAAGATAGCGTAATTTGTAAATATAACCTGCCCCATAAATTTTATATAGAACCCAATCAACATTTGTGAATATTTATGAAAAAAAATAAACGCAAAATTTTCAAATGTGAAATTTAATATTGATCATATTTGTTGTTTCTCCACACTCCATACTTTTAACGAATTACGTATCAATCACCACCACCAACTTAACTGAAGAGGGTGAAAATCTTCATTTATTTGAAAGCATAAACTATATCAACATCAACACTTGACGATTATTAAAATATAAATTGTTACCTTATAAACATGTATGTGCTCGTCTATGAAGAGAACGATGTAATACAAAGAAGATTCACAATGCAATCTGCAGATATAATACAAAAGTCCAATTTTTCCACTCTCCTAATCATGTATGCTTTTGAGCGGCAACATAATGACAAAAACAAATAATATGCGTATAGAAAAGCCTATACTCGCTGGAAAAAAAAACATCTATTAAAAAGTATCATCAATGTTAATCATTTATTATTAACCTATACCATTTATGATGATAATTAATCGCCATAAATATATCAGTTTAGACCCAAAAAAACTTGAACGTGTATAAAAAAAGCATTAATTCCTACCACAAAAGCATCAACACAAGTCCATTCACCAACCACGCTTATTCAGAAAATCTTTAGTTCTCTTCCTCATGCGGGTGAAGACAATAACAACACACGCCAAGATCCATGGAGGGAAGTTTATTCCAGAAAAGTTTAATTTCTTCATCCATTCTGGAGTATCCCTTGAAACTAGAGTTATCATAAAGGTTATTACTGCAACCCCAATCAAGATCCTGGTCACTGGTTGAACTAGTGAGTCCTGCAGAAGAAAATTATCAGCAGATGACAATATTACATGAACTACATATATTCTTCTATCAGGATTACACATCTTGCATAATATAGTCATTGATACATTAGACATGTTAATGGTGGACATATTGGTATTTCAACTTGAAAAATGTGTACAAACGTAAGGTCTGTATCATTTGTATCAGAAAATACAAAATACATAAGATGTTGATAGAACACGAATAGAGATTCACAATAAGGAATGGACAACGGTAATATTTTGTATTAGGCTCACTGATACCAAGATGATATCAGTAGCAGATACAAAAAATATTAAAGAAAAAATAGAAAAGAAAAAGATATCATGCTTTCTAGGGGACATTTCTCTCCTCACCAAACCTGTCCCCTCTTTCAGAAATCATAATTGCTTTTCCTCCAAGAGAGGAATCACATTCCTCGTGCTTTGGGAGGGAATGTATTCCCTATATCCCTTCCAAGAGTACACTCTAGTGGTTAGGAGGTTTCGGGTCCCTAACAATGCTCACCCAAAAGCTTTCACCTTATTCTCGAGGTGAGGGTCAGGCAGCAAAAGCCCTCCTCAAGCCCGATTGCTTGAAACATAGGGACCCACTTATGTCAAAAGCATAATAACTTCCGATGGGATCCCATTGCCCTTCTGCAACTCCCACCAAATGGCTCTACGAAGAAACTTACAAGAATTGAAAAAGCATATAACACCTCGCAATTTTAAATGAAATATTTAAAATGTTAAATGAGTGATTAAGTGAAGAATTAGTGAAAATCCTAAAGATTAGGCCAAAATACAAAGAAAGGGCAAAACGGTAATTAGTCAATACACAACTTTAGGAAGATAAAAATTGAGTAGAAGGTCTCAGATGGTAAAAATAACCATGGAAATAGATTCAGAACGAAAAATTGAGTGGATAGACAAGTTTCAGAAAAATCAGTGAATAGTATTTTTCGCGGGTAAAAATACCGTAGTACGATTGCACCGTAAAACGTGCCAATTGAGTTTTGAGCTCTAGGTTTCAAATACGAGTTATAAATGATTTATAGAGTTAGGAAATATGATTTCTGAAAATATTTGAGAGAATTAAGTCAGTTTGGGGAAGCGTTCCAACGACGCGCGCAATAGCTTAAAATAGTGTTTTCTCCGAATGACCGGAAAACTCCGGATTCATCTGATAAAGTATGATAGAGGGATAATGGACAATGTTAAAAATTAGAGCTTCTAAATAAGTTTTGAATTTATGGACGTTTAGTGAAATCGGAGAGAAATTCGGATGAGTTCTAAATCGCGTGGAACCCACCCCACTTAAGTTCCACTTAAGCCACCTCACCACCTTCACTATTCATCACCATCTTCCTTTTCTTCTCTCTCCCACAGCGTGCAGCCCCTCCCCTCCCTCATCTATGCAAAAATTTCTTTGCTTCCTAACTTAACCATTTCTCAACCAAATTCAACAAAGTTTGTCTTGAATCTTGATGGAAAACACCTCATAAACACATTGGTACCACTTTCAAGCCTTGAAATCGCGTGTGTGAGGAGATCTGCCCAATTTTCAGTCACGGTTTTGAGGAGAGATTTTGTGTTCTTGGAGCTTCTAAGTGCTCCAATGGTGGAGTATGCTTAGGAGGAGTCTTATACCTATCATTTGGGTGAATGTTCTTTCATTTTAATTGGTTGAATGTGGTGATTTGATTTTGATGCCTAAACTTTGCATGTTTGATGTGTGATGTTAGAGAGCTCAATTGGAAAATGTGTATTAGAGGATAATGTCTTAGAATGATGCATTAAAGCTAGAAATGCAATAAAAATTATTGAGGAAAAATGTTGATTTTTAACTTAGTCAAAATTTGAGGTGTCATGACTTTGAGAAAATGTGTTAGGAGTGTATTGGTGAGTTGTTGTATGATTGTATGATGATATAATAGGATGATATGAGGTATGGAGTGGTTAAAATTGATGGAAATTCCTTGGATGTGAACTAGTGTGCAAATCGGCCTTTAGGCAAAAGGAGGTGAAATGATGTTGTGTAAATTGCTTGGATGATGTTTCATGTTTAAATGGTAATTAGATGGGTTGTGTTGTGGTTGTAAAGTGGAAGAACCAATGAAAAATAATGAGTGGTGTCATTTGGCATAAAAGAGCCTAGAGGGAAAGATTTAGCAAACGATGCGTAAAAGACGTAAAACAGAGAAACAACGATTGAACTAGCCTTTTGGCAACCTATGGAAGTATAATAAAATGAGAAAGAAAATTTAGAAAAATAAATCTCTAAATTGCACTAAGTTGGTCGAACCATCAAGGAGGATGGGGAGGATTTTGTGCTTTTCGCGTTTTGTTGAAATTTGACGTATACTGATGGCTATATATGTTTGCGTAGGTTGCCGTACATTGACTTGAACCCTGAACAGTAAATCAGTGGATTGCCCTTGGTCCTAGACCAAGTGGATTGAGGTAAATTATTGAACCAATGCATGTTAATTGTAAATTTGCATGTATTGTGTGAGTTGTAAGTGATTGGAAATGTCCTCTGTGTAGGCATTCAATGGTGTACCAAGTGTGAGGAGTAAGTTGCAGCGGAGCTTGTGGAATAAAATATAAGGTAACCTCTTGGTACTGGGGCTTGTTCCCCTTGTGTGTTCCACCACACCCGTTGAGGGTGATGGTAGGAAGTGTGTATGAGTAGTGTAGAACAGCATAAGCATGCATGTTGCATTTATGAGGGTACTTATGTACCGGATCATTGGCCAGTATATAATAGCCCAATATAATTAATTAGCAAAATACATGTGATTAGATAATTAAGCATGTAATAGGGAGTAAAAATAAGTAAATTCCCTTATAAAATTAATTGGGGTCACTTTTGAGGTAAAAAATGTACTCTGTGAAAATTAAGGGGTATAAATGGGTGTAGACAAAAGTGCCCGAAATATAAAAATGGAAGTAGAAATATTCCTAGAAAAATATTCCAAACTGTTGGGTAAAGTTTGGTAATTAATGGAATTGAATAGATAGATGAACTAATACCCACTTAACCTGTGTTAAGTGGGAAGCCACTTAAGAACCCTTTTCCCTTCCCCAACCCGCGCAGAGAGAAGAAAAAGAAGGGAAAGAAGAGAGAAAGAAGAGAGAAAGAAGAAGAAGAAAAGGAGAAGAGGAAGGGGAAAGGAGAAACCCTAGGGGGTGCAATCCTTAGCCATTTTGAGAGATTCCAAAGCCTAACCCACTCCAAATCTTCTCATCTTTCATAATCCAAGCTTAGTTTTGAGTGGGAAGTATTGTGGAGTGAGATCTCTCCTTCCTAAAATTCGACTCATTGATGATTTGAGGAGTTTTATGGCATCTCCAACCATGGGAGCATAGGAGACCTCTATTGCTTGATTATGTGACCTATTGTGGTAAGTTTCCACTTCTCCAACCTTGTGTTCATGGAGTTTTCTAGAGGTTGAAGATGATGAATAGTGTTTTTTGGGGTTTTATGAGTTTGATTTAAACTTAATCCCTTTGTAAAAGTTGTTGTAGATGATGAATGAACGGTAGAAATGATTTTAGATAATCATTTAGTCATTGTTCATTATGTGGGGAAAATTCATGCTTGGGCTTATGGATGTTCTAGCATTTTGGGCAATTGATGAGTTGAATGATTGATTGTATCCCTTGTATTGATAGGGTTGAGGCAAGAGAACCAAGAGGAGTGAACAACCCTTGTGGTTGTGCTCAATTGAGGAAAGGAAAGCTTTGAGGAAAGTTGAAGAGCAAGGTAAACCTTTGGACCTTGAGGTTGATCCCATTAAGTGTTCCACCATACTCCGTTTTGGAGAAATGGTTTTGAGATGTGATATATAATTATGATAGTAATTGTATGCTCATGCATTGATTCATGCATTAATACATGTTATGATTGATTCATGATTATTGGTTGATGTTGATTGTTGAAGAGTTATTGAGGAATGGTTATAGAGGTACAAAAGAATGAATGAGGAAATGGTTGAGGATTGTGATTGAGGTTATGACTGATAGTATTATGATGAGGATGATTGGTAGAACTTCCCTTGGAAACAGCCCTATGTGGATCTCCATGTGTTAAGAGCCTAAGAGAAACAGCCCTATGTGGATCTCTCTTGGATGTTCCTATGTTGAGGTTAAGGACTTCCCTTGGAAACAGCCCTATGTGGATCTCCATGTGGTAAGAGCCTAAGAGAAACAGCCCTTTGAGGATCTCTCTTGGAAGTCCATGTAATGATTATTGATAAGAATGTGTTGAACTGTTATGATTATGTGTACATCAAAAGTGAACCTTAGGGTGGAGTGATCTCCAAGGACCCCTGGTTTACTGTGATATATTCGTATATCTCACCCCGTGTGGTGGGGCATCATTTCAGGTACTGATGGAGGTGAAGTTGACCAAGGTAAGAAGCATGAGTAGCTTGTACCTGATAGCTTGACATTTTGAGTTGCATGCCATTTAGAATTGCTATATGTATATTTTGATGTCACATGATGTAATTGAGACCTGATGATGTTGTAATTATGGGATATATGTATATATGATGGAATGATATGCATGCTTCTCTAGTGTATGAGTATCTAGAGAGACTAGAATTCATGTATTGAAAGGATTATATGATGTAAATTAGGTGAAAGAAAACCTTTGATTGAAAATTTAAGTAAGAGCCAAGATACCCTGTCTTGTTGTCCAATTTTCGTATCCTATACGATAGATTTGGACCCTTGTGTCTTGATGGAAGTTGTAGATATGTTTCTTAGCTTTCCATAGAGACCAAGATTGTGTAATTTGGATAAGTATAACTCAAGTTATGGTTAAAACACCACAGGTAGGTCAAACTGCCCTGTTTTGGGTGCTTGCTCCAGACTGTCCACGCTCGGAGCGTAGGATCCACGCTTGAAGCGTAGACCCACTATCTCATTATTCTCCTCTACGCTTGAAGCGTAGAGTTCTACGCTTGAAGCGTAGAGTTCTACGCTTGAAGCGCAGAGAATCTGACGATTCAGCACCTGTCGCTTAGAAACCTCATAACTTGGGCTACGATGCTCCGATTTGAGCGCGGTTTGAACCCACGCGTAACTAATGAAAAATCCTATAATATAATGGGCAAATGGAGACCTTAATAAATGAAATGAAAGTATGGTATTAAGCTTTAAGTATGTTATTCCGCAATGTATATTGGTTATGGTCATGCAATAGGGTAATTTTAATTCGGCTTGTTTTAAAAGAAAAATTTAACCGGATTTTAATTGCACCAATGCGATTGTAACTGCGCTTAATATCATAAGTCAATGTTAACAAACCGGTTCTAGAACGGGGTGTTACATTTTATGGTATCAGAGCAGTTTCTCAGGGAAACTTGTAAATTGATGTTATGCTTGCTTGGTGTTTAATGTTTTGTAGTTATTTTGGTACTCTTGGTGATTATTGCATTTGTGATCACTTAGTGTGAGCCTGTATCAACTCATTCCTTGAAGCGTAGAGTTCTACGCTTGAAGCGCAGAGAATCTGACGATTCAGCACCTGTCGCTTAGAAACCTCATAACTTGGGCTACGATGCTCCAATTTGAGCGCGGTTTGAACCCACGCGTAACTAATGAAAAATCCTATAATATAATGGGCAAATGGAGACCTTAATAAATGAAATGAAAGTATGGTATTAAGCTTTAAGTATGTTATTCCGCAATGTATATTGGTTATGGTCATGCAATTGGGTAATTTTAATTCGGCTTGTTTTAAAAGAAAAATTTAACCGGATTTTAATTGCACCAATGTGATTGTAACTGTGCTTAATATCATAAGTCAATGTTAACAAACCGGTTCTAGAACGGGGTGTTACATTTTATGGTATCAGAGCAGTTTCTCAGGGAAACTTGTAAATTGATGTTATGCTTGCTTGGTGTTTAATGTTTTGTAGTTATTTTGGTACTCTTGGTGATTATTGCATTTGTGATCACTTAGTGTGAGCCTGATCAACTCATTCCTTTGTGTAACATGTGTAGTGTCATGACGAGGAACCGAAATAACGCTGAAGCATCGAATGCAAATGCTCAGCCAGATCCTGTTTTGGCTGCTTTGGTTAGGCCCCGAGGTGGTCGTGGGGCAATAGGTGGGCAGCCGGATCCTATGGTTGAAACCCTGGCAGCTATGCACAGGGAGTTGGAAGTTAGTCGTAGAACTAACGAGAACTTGCTTAAGACAAATGAGGATACGCGGAATGCTATGACCGCGATGATGAACGAGCTGAGGGCGATGAGAGGTGCTAGACCCGAGAACCGGCAACCATCTCCTCCTCCTCACACTGCCACGCCTACTCCACCTGCTCACAATGAAGAAGACGGAGCGGGAAATAATGAGGGTGAAGCGAGTCACCACTCAGGTAGTCATAGCCATCATACTGAGGTGCGTCAACCCCATGCAGAACAGGTTGATGAGCACGAAGTTGAGGAAAGAAGATTAATGGCTTTTAGGAAACACAAACCTCCTTCTTTTAAAGGAGAATATGACCCTATGGTGCCAGCAAAATGGCTCCAAGCTATGGGGAAGATTTTTAGGGTTATGAGGTGCCCTGATGCATTGAAATTGGTCTACTCCATTTATATGCTGGAAGAGGAAGCTGAAGATTGGTGGGCTAATACAGTGCAACCTTTAGAAGCTGAAGGCCGGGAAATCACCTGGCGGTTGTTCGAGACGTTGTTCTTGGACAACTACTTCCCTAGGGAGGCTAGGGAAAAGAAGCAGAATGAATACAATGATCTGAAACAAGGGTCGATGTCCATTGATCAGTATTTTGCCAAGTTCAATGAATTGGTGAAATATGCAAATTATGGGAGAGCTTTGCCCACTTCTGCTGAGATGACCTCTAAGTTTCAGTGGGGTCTGAATGAGAAGATGTCTCGGAAGATGTCAAATTGTGACATTCGAGAGTTTAGTAGATTTGTGAACCAGTGCCGAAAGGTGGAAGAAGTGTACAATGTTTCCAAGATCAAAAAGCCTTCTGAGGCACAAACTTCTAGTGCTAGTGGAGAAACTGGCTCTACTTCAGAAAAGAATAAGAAAATTGATGACAAGAATGGAAAGAAGAAACTACAAGCGAAGCAATCCGATGATAAGTTTAAAAGAAAAGGCAACCAAGGAGAGACGGTTGTGAATGAATTCACCTTGTCTAAATGTGACACTTGCGGGAAGACACATAGAGACACATGTTGGTACGAAAACAAAGTCGTGCTTCAAATGTGGCCAACTGGGTCACTTTGCTAATGTATGTCCAGCTAGGACCAATCGAATTTCAAATGTACATGCAACTGTTGGATCTCGAGCAGGAGGTCAAGATTATACCTTAGAGCCACATGATAGGGAGAAGACTCTCAGGCAAGTGGAAGGTATGGTTTGGAAATCTCTTTCTTATAAATTGTTCATCCAGTGTAGTGATGATACACATGTTGTTGCATGGAGTATAAATGCATCCATGTAAGAGAGGTATTATTGATGATGTATGCAAGGTCAGTAAAAGTGCACATGGTGTTAATTGACAGATTTGAGGTTAGTCTGATCAAGTGGAGCATGAGCTCTATAACCACAATAGTTAAAGTTAGCAAAAGAAAAGTAATATGATAACATACATAGTTATGCCTGATTGCAGGTTAATGTGTTGAGGGTAATAAAAGACTATTGCATGATGATGTGAATATGATTGTTCTTGTGAAATCATGTGATATGAATTTGCATCAAAGATGAATGCGAAGTACTAATGAAGAAATTCTCTAAACCGGAGAATAAGTTGATACAGGGCTTTCTTAACGGAATAATTCCGAAGAGTGGTGACTCTAGGAAGCACCCAGACAAAAAAAAAAAAATTGTTTAAAAAGGAAATGATTCCTTAAATGTAAGTCATGAATTGAGGGTAAAGATGGTATGGTTAGTGAAAGGGCTAATGTACCATTGAAGGATAAAATCATCAGTGAAAGGACTGGTGTGCAATGTCAGTGAAAGGACTGATATGTAAAATCAGTGGAAGGACTGATAAAATCATCAGTGAAAGGACTGGTGTGCAATGTTAGTGAAAGGACTGACATGTAAAATCAGTGGAAGGACTGATAAAACCATCAGTGAAAGGACTGGTGTGCAATGTCAGTGCAAGGATTGATATGTAAGATCAGTGAAAGGACTGATAAAATCATCAGTGAAAGGACTGATGTACGTGCCAATGAAAGGATTGGTGTGTGATATTAGTGAAAGGACTAATATCTAGGTAAAAGTTTAGATAAGGATTGTGCTATCAGTGAAAGGACTGATATGGTCATCGGTGAATGGACTGATGGTCCATTATGAGTGCAGTTGGTATTATCAGTGGAAAGACCGATGCACTGATATTTCAGTGGAACATTATTATCAATGAGAAGACTGATGTACTAAAGCCCGTGTAGACGGTAATAGTAGAAAAATGACTAATATTAGAATGAGAACTTAGAAAGGGTTTAAAGTCGTAGTGAAAGGACTAGTTCACGAAATGGAAACTTTTGTGAGATTGGCTACAAACACCTTTGTAAAGATAAAACATCAGAAAATTGAAAGGAAAAGAACTTGGAGTTGATAGACAGGCAAGATAAGAGGTAAGGGGTGATAATGAAACATTGAGGAAATAGCCTGTAAAAGATCGTGTGTCTGACGAAAGGGTTAGCACACAACATAGAGATTGGTGATGATCTTATGATTATCTTAAAGATGAGGATTTTGAAAGTAACATTATTAAAATTTAATAAAGGTTGATGAGGTAGGACCATGATAGTTTATGGTTTCATACCAAACAGAAGGATATAGACCCTGGTAAGGATAAAATTGAGGGGCTTGAGGACATCAAGCACTACTTACGAGCTCAAAGGCTTGCACCTAGTGACAAGGTGTGTATAAGTATAGAGGTAAAACCATTTCGATGGTCGAGGTGCACTGGGAAGGCAGAAGGCCTGACCTGTCCAGCTGGTAGCGGAGGGAACAAGTTTCTTTGGCGGTAGCCCGAGTTCAGGGATAAGTATGTTCTTGATTTTGCGGACAAAATCACTAAAAGGTGGGGTGACTATAATAGCCCAATATAATTAATTAGCAAAATACATGTGATTAGATAATTAAGCATGTAATAGGGAGTAAAAATAAGTAAATTCCCTTATAAAATTAATTGGGGTCACTTTTGAGGTAAAAAGTGTACTCTGTGAAAATTAAGGGGTATAAATGGGTGTAGACAAAAGTGCCCGAAATATAAAAATGGAAGTAGAAATATTCCTAGAAAAATATTCCAAACTGTTGGGTAAAGTTTGGTAATTAATGGAATTGAATAGATAGATGAACTAATACCCACTTAACCTGTGTTAAGTGGGAAGCCACTTAAGAACCCTTTTCCCTTCCCCAACCCGCGCAGAGAGAAGAAAAAGAAGGGAAAGAAGAGAGAAAGAAGAAGAAGAAAAGGAGAAGAGGAAGGGGAAAGGAGAAACCCTAGGGGGTGCAATCCTTAGCCATTTTGAGAGATTTCAAAGCCTAACCCACTCCAAATCTTCTCATCTTTCATAATCCAAGCTTAGTTTTGAGTGGGAAGTATTGTGGAGTGAGATCTCTCCTTCCTAAAATTTGACCCATTGATGATTTGAGGAGTTTTATGGCATCTCCAACCATGGGAGCATAGGAGACCTCTATTGCTTGATTATGTGACCTATTGTGGTAAGTTTCCACTTCTCCAACCTTGTGTTCATGGAGTTTTCTAGAGGTTGAAGATGATGAATAGTGTTTTTTGGGGTTTTATGAGTTTGATTTAAACTTAATCCCTTTGTAAAAGTTGTTGTAGATGATGAATGAACGGTAGAAATGATTTTAGATAATCATTTAGTCATTGTTCATTATGTGGGGAAAATTCATGCTTGGGCTTATGGATGTTCTAGCATTTTGCGCAATTGATGAGTTGAATGATTGATTGTATCCCTTGTATTGATAGGGTTGAGGCAAGAGAACCAAGAGGAGTGAACAACCCTTGTGGTTGTGCTCAATTGAGGAAAGGAAAGCTTTGAGGAAAGTTGAAGAGCAAGGTAAACCTTTGGACCTTGAGGTTGATCCCATTGAGTGTTCCACCATACTCCGTTTTGGAGAAATGGTTTTGAGATGTGATATATAATTATGATAGTAATTGTATGCTCATGCATTGATTCATGCATTAATACATGTTATGATTGATTCATGATTATTGGTTGATGTTGATTGTTGAAGAGTTATTGAGGAATGGTTATAGAGGTACAAAAGAATGAATGAGGAAATGGTTGACGATTGTGATTGAGGTTATGACTGATAGTATTATGATGAGGATGATTGGTAGGAACTTCCCTTGGAAACAACCCTATGTGGATCTCCATGTGTTAAGAGCCTAAGAGAAACAGCCCTATGTGGATCTCTCTTGGAGGTTCCTATGTTGAGGTTAAGGACTTCCCTTGAAAACAGTCCTATGTGGATCTCCATGTGGTAAGAGCCTAAGAGAAACAGCCCTTTGAGGATCTCTCTTGGAAGTCCATGTAATGATTATTGATAAGAATGTGTTGAACTGTTATGATTATGTGTACATCAAAAGTGAACCTTAGGGTGGAGTGATCTCCAAGGACCCCTGGTTTACTGTGATATATTTGTATATCTCACCCCGTGTGGTGGGGCATCATTTCAGGTACTGATAGAGGTGAAGTTGACCGAGGCAAGAAGCATGAGTAGCTTGTACCTGATAGCTTGACATTTTGAGTTGCATGCCATTTAGAATTGTTATATGTATATTTTGATGTCACATGATGTAATTGAGACCTGATGATGTTGTAATTATGGGATATATGTATATATGATGGAATGATATGCATGCTTCTCTAGTGTATGAGTATCTAGAGAGACTAGAATTCATGTATTGAAAGGATTATATGATGTAAATTAGGTGAAAGAAAACCTTTGATTGAAAATTTAAGTAAGAGCCAAGATACCCTGTCTTGTTGTCCAATTTTCGTATCCTATACGATAGATTTGGACCTTTGTGTCTTGATGAAAGTTGTAGATATGTTTCTTAGCTTTCCATAGAGACCAAGATTGTGTAATTTGGATAAGTATAACTCAAGTTATGGTTAAAACACCACAGGTAGGTCAAACTACCCTGTTTTGGGTGCTTGCTCCAGACTGTCCAAGCTCGGAGCGTAGGATCCACGCTTGAAGCGTAGACCCACTGTCTCATTATTCTCCTCTACGCTTGAAGCGTAGAGTTCTACGCTTGAAGCGCAGAGAATCTGACGATTCAGCACCTGTCGCTTAGAAACCTCATAACTTGGGCTACGGTGCTCCGATTTGAGCGCGGTTTGAACCCACGCGTAACTAATGAAAAATCCTATAATATAATGGGCAAATGGAGACCTTAATAAATGAAATGAAAGTATGGTATTAAGCTTTACGTATGTTATTCCGCAATGTATATTGGTTATGGTCATGCAATTGGGTAATTTTAATTCGGCTTGTTTTAAAAGAAAAATTTAACCGGATTTTAATTGCACCAATGTGATTGTAACTGCGCTTAATATCATAAGTCAATGTTAAAAAACCGGTTCTAGAACGGGGTGTTACATTTTAGATAGTTAGCCTTCGGGCAAGTTCCGGACTTCCACTAGATAGGTCTCCGAGAGGGAGTTCCAGTTGACCCAGGGTCGTGGTGTGTAATCCGGATAGGAGCACACTAGGAAGTCTTGGGTGTATATGGATGGGAGGGGTACCTTGGTTGTGGTTCTAGGAACACACCTTAGATGATACCCGTAGGCTTATATGCCGAGGACATTGTGTGGTATGGTAGCTACCAGCCCGCTTCGTCGTAGTTTGTATTCTGATATTTCCCCTTTTTCTCTAAATCCCTTGCTTTATCCCGTTTTAAGTATGTTGTTTTATAGTATTTATATGCATCGAAGTGAACCATTGGGCGGAGTTTTCTCTGGAACCTCTGGGTTACTGAGATATATTCGTATATCTCACCCCGTCTTGGGGACTTTATTTCAGGAGGTAGCAGTGGCGGTGGAGCAGCGGGCAAGAAACCCGCATGAGGATATTAGTGGTGCAGTCATGTATTTTGCATTTTGGTGGTCATTTGGCCTAGGCTAGACTTAGGGCATGAACATCTGATATATATGTAGTTTGAGTTTCATTAGCATATTTGTTCATGTCATTTTGCCTAAGTCTAGTAGTTTATGCCATTTGAGTTTATGTATCTTTTGTATTTAAAGTTGTAATATTTGGAGGATTGTAATTTAAAGTGAAGTTGTAAGTTGTAAATTGAAAGTAAGTATTGTAATTGTACCTTTGATGCATGAACTATTATGATGGAAGGGCTTTAGGCCTATTTTAAGTTTATGATTATTTGTATGATGAAATTATGCATGAAAGTGAAGTTGGTGATTGAATCCATTTAAGAATTTAAAGTAAGTTGAGTTGTAAAATAAATATGAACTGTATTGGGATGTAAGAGCCCCAAGGCATTGCTGGTCCTTGTGTGTGCCACCCATTGGATTATTAGGTACATTTGAGGTTAGATTGTCCTTATGCAAATTTGGGGATTTTAGGAAAAACAAATGAAACTCTGGCGAAATTTCTGTAAAATAGGCAGGTTTTAGGTGAACTTCGGGAGAGCATATCTCCCTCCATAGAGGTCCGATAGAGACGTGCCATACGCCATTTTGAAGCTTGTGATGTCCCCTACATTGTGTCAAAATCTTTGAATTTTTAGAGTGGTGCGCAGCCCTGTGCAGGTCAGGGAAGTTGCTGCCCTGTTTTGGCCCTGCGCTTGGGGCTGTTCTGGACCGTTTTGGGAAAATTATTCTCGCTTCGTTTCTTAGTCAAATTAAGTGTATGATATATCAAATCGAAGATTGAGGTGTCTAGTTTATGGTATAAAAATTTGAGAAAAAATGGATGAGTGGATTAGGTGTAGAAATTCAAGAAGTGAGGGACGTTTGGAGCTGTTTCGGGATTGGTTGGCAATTTTGCTTGTCCAACTTCAAACGGCGATAACCGGAGCAAACGAGCTTGAAACCAAGCATGTGATAGCTTTATAGAAAGGTAATTAAGTAAGGAAGAAAGATAGCAAGATATGAGGGACTGAATTTTTACTGTGCGTCCGCAGTAATTTAGAGACCGAACCCTATTCGGATGTGTAGAAAACACAAAAGTGTGAAATTGGCTAAGTGGGTTTATGGGAACCCCTTAGTATCTTATTATAATTAAAGTAAACTATTAAAATAGTATAAATAAGAATTCCGCAAGAGTTTACAGTTACGGTCACAGCTTTTAATTATTACGCTTTTTATGTTTTCAACTACTCGCGTAATAATCGGAAAAAGTTTATTCGCATTTTTATAAATGAATTGCTATCATTGTAACTGCGCTTAATATCATAATTAATGTTAACAATACAGGTGTACAACGGGCTGTTACAAAGCACAAGAAAAACCTCCAATAAGATAACATCACCAAGACCAGGGAATGACACACTCCATTCACAGGTAAGGTTACTGGTTTCAGAGTCTTCCAACTGGACCTTCTGTTCGAGACTCAAGAATTTGGCCTTCCAAAGAGCCATGATAGTCCTGTGTTCAACACTGAAAGACACAAGGACTGGGACTGGAACTTCAGTATGTCTTGTTCATCTCGTGAATTTGCACCATGCCAGTATGCCTTGTATCCACACTCCTTACCTGTTGAAGAGTTATGAATATTTATCACACGGCCCATTGAGGAAAATGTAGCAGGAATGACTTGGTTGTCTTCAATGTCTTCCCAGAGCAAAAAAGAATTTTGTCTTGTGTCCAAACAAATTTGCACGAAGTCCCATTATTCTTGCTGAAACAAATAGGCGGCTATGCAGGGTGATTTTTTCTTTTTTTCTTTTTTTAAATGATACGTGAAGTCACTGATGATAAATTCCCCAGGACAAGTTTCCGAAAGATTGGATTCGTTAGATTGAATTCATTTGAGGAGACTGCAAATTAATCTTCTTCCCCACCTCCTTCTCCATTTCACTTATATAGGGTTTTACAACGTTCCCACCTCTAGTATTATCCAAGAAAATTCTTAAGTGCAACTTAGACTGATATGCCAGAGCCATCTTCCCGTCAAGAGAAACCAATATATCAGCAAGATTCGAGATGTTTGTTTTCAGAAAATTGATTTCAATATATCCTAAAGATGCAGCTCCATCAAAGGGTCCATCAAGATCAACTCCCACATCCAGCAAAGGAGGAGCAGCTGAAATTACAGCAATATATTTCTCTGGAAACCTTTCCTTTGGGGAAAGGACTCCTAAGAAAGGCGGTTTTGCTTGAATGAGCTCCAGCATCAAACATAGCATCCACATGTAACATCCACTTTGGATGTTCTGGAAAAGCACAGAACAGATACAAGAATTAGAAGGTAATTCAAGGGTCCACATTTATTCTTTTTTCATCATAAAATTCCCCACTTCTACAATACTCATTATTCTTCAAGTAGGTTCCTTCTGCAAGCTCTCAGATCCTTAGCACAGTGAAATCAGAAGGAACACTGTTTTGAGGTAGCAAACCTTTAATCCACTCTCCTTTAAGCAAGGCTTCAGGTTTTCAGTGTTCAGTGTTCAGTGATGGCAACTAGCATCCACACAATCGTGCATGATAGGAACCAAAAAAGGTCTGTTGTGGGAACTGTTGCATATTAGACGTGAGGAGTTTGGATTTGAAAGCCTCTATGGACTGCATAAGAGTAGGAAGTAACTGATGAAAAAACCCATCTCCATTTAGAGTCAGTACCGGTAGATGGTATTGCATCTTATCAATTGTTGGCTAGGTAGCAAGGGCTCCTGTAGACAGCATATAATTGCCTACTTGGCTAATTGTTATTGTAATATGATACAAACCCTATCAGCTGACTCAGCTATTGCAAAGAATATTCTAGATAATAAGTCTGATAGAAGTTGAGAGTTGGTGCTAACTTGGACTAGGTGAGAACGTTGCACAAGTCTGTTAGGAGAGTTTGTTATATATTAGGGGTAAGGCTCATGTAGAGGGGCATTGGGAATTTGGACACATTAGGGCTAGGAAACCAGATTGGGAGAGAAATTTGGAACCTCTCGAATTGCTCCAGAAAACATTTTAGATTTTCTTCTATTTTTCCTTTCTTCTTCCATTACTTTTGAAATGTCGCTGTAATTGTACTTTCCCTTACTGATATATCAAAGAAAATCCAGTTCTCTAAGCCATTTGTTGGTCTTTAGTTGTGTTTTACTCTAATATTTTGTCGGATCCTATCAATTGGTATCAGAGCTATCCGATCCGGGTAGCTTTGAACAGTACTAATACAATGGTTCCAAAATTTTATGGCGAAGGAGAAGACACTTGGGGATGGCTAATTGTTGCGGAACAACATTTTCA
The DNA here is from genome assembly GCA_032173675.1 of Gastrolobium villosum. NCBI lineage: Eukaryota > Viridiplantae > Streptophyta > Magnoliopsida > Fabales > Fabaceae > Gastrolobium > Gastrolobium villosum. The sequence goes on along the minus strand of JAVKPL010011599.1, from coordinate 23,217 downwards.
AGAAAAAGGAATAAATGAAGAAGATAAACAATTGACAGAAACTGTGAATGGGCTTAGAGGATGTGCACTCTGGTGGTATAGGCATTGGAATCGTCTGAATCCAAATGCGAAGTTGTGGTAATTTACCAAAGCATTTGTAAGTATATACCTGAAATTTATTTGTTAGATGATGACGTAGAATTAGAGATTCAAAAAGCAAAAACAAAGACCGTAGAAGAAAATCAAAAAACTGAAACCATAACGAAGCAACCTGTGGTTAAGAAGTCGATGGTCAAAAAACAATATAAAGATCGAGAATCATCGATTCCAAAATTGTAAGTAAATTTACAAACAGAATCTGTGTTGAAAAATCAAAAAGCCATAGAAGGAGAGGAGAGAGAAACCTCAACAAGGATAAAGCATGCGGGAGAGAAAGATGTAGCTGCAATTGAAAATCAAAAGGAGAGGAAGGAAGAGTTGGCTAAAAAAAGACAACCCAAGAGAAGGAGCACATAAGCGTGGAAGAGGCGATTGAAATTGAGATGGATCTTCATATATAAAAGACAAAGGGGAAGGAAAGCATATGAGGAATGCACACATGCCGAAAATCGTACCGCCACCGAAGGAGGTGGCTCATCCATTGCCACTTCCAGAACCACCAGATTTGAACCTTCTTAGGAGGGAGGCAATGGGTTTGTGTCCCTGCCGTGAACAAAGGCGAAGATTGCAAATGCGTGACCAAGTACATGAAAAAGAGGAGCAAATTAGGGTTAAGATGCCGTTGGGTCAATATTTCGACTCAGCCCAAATTGTTTATTAACAACTCCTAATCCAAAACCAAAATAAGGACAGTGTGGTCTCTTTATTGCACCAGATTTGGGCTTGTGAAACTATGGGCCTGTCAGAACCCAAGAGACTTATAGAATCAACACTAGAAGGAGTAGGGTTCAACAATCAAATAATAGGAAAGCTGCCAAAGACGACGCAGAACGATTGGGAAGACATGGGTGCCGACGAAAGCTTGCCGCTGAGTGCAAAAGCGAATTGTAGATGGACGAAAAAGTTAGATCTAGCTACTTCTGAGGTTGCTTTGTGCAGCTTCCACCAAGTTTGCAGCAAGTCATCCAGATAGATCTAGGTGAATGGCTCGTCATCCATCTCGACGACAGTGGCCGATGGAAACCCTGGGGCTGCTTTGAGGTTCGCCACTGGTTTTGTAATGTTCAAAAACAAGAACAACTCGTGGCAAAACCAGAACCGTGGGCTGAAGCAAACATGGAAAATCCACCTTTTCTTTGGGTCGACTTTGATTAGCAATATCTATGGTGTTTTCATAAATGTTGTATTTGGAAGGACATGGGATCCTAGTGGTTATTCTTACGTTGTGGGCATAAGTTGGCCCTTGTATTTTAGGCATGGGACCCAGGGGAGGGTCTTCGTTGGCTAAACTGTACCTTGAGGACAAGGTGCTTAAAAGGGAGGTATTGATACAACCCCTATTTGCTGACTCAGCTATTGCAAAGAATATTCTAGAGGATACGTCTGTTAGAAGTAGAAAGTGGGTGCTAACATGGACTAGGTGAGAATGTTGTGCAAGTATGTTAGGAGATTTTGTTATATATTAGCGGGTAAGGCTCATGTACAGGGGCATTGGGAATTTGGACATATTTGGGCTGGGAAACCAGATTGGGAGAGAAATCTGAAGCCTCTCAAATTGTTCCAGAAAACATTTTAGCTTTTCTTGTATTTTTCCTTTCTTTTTCCATTACTTATTTCAGGCCCCGAAAAAGTGGTCTAAACGATGGAATTTGGCAAAAATAGGGTGGGGGTAACGATTCTCTGGTTAGTCTTGATCGGATGGCCACCCTCTACAAATTGGGCCTTCTTCCTCCTCAGAACTGGTACGGACAAGCGGAATCCGACTGTTTAATTAAAACAAAGCATTGCGATGGTCCCTGCGGATGCTGACGCAATGTGATTTCTGCCCAGTGCTCTACGCGCGAATGAAGCACCGGGTAGCGCCATGTCCACCTCGCTAGGCATGATCGAGACCATGAAGAACCAGCCTCGCCGCCGTCAAAATTCCTTTCACAACTTGTTCGGTGGCCGTCCGATCAAGACTAACCAGAGAATCGTTACCCCCACCTTATTTTTGCCAAATTCCATCGTTTAGACCACTTTTTCGGGGCCTGACCGCCTTGCGGGACGCCTTGAATAGCAATTCCCATCGGGCGGCGGGTAGAATCCTTTGCAGACGACTTAAATACGCGACGGGGTATTGTAAGTGGCAGAGTGGCCTTGCTGCCACGATCCACTGAGATTCAGCCCTAAATTATCTCTGTAATTTGTACTTTCCCTTACTGATATATCAAAGAAAATCCAGTTCTCTAGGCCATTTGTTGGTGTTTAGTTGTGTTTCACTCTGATATTTTGTCGGATCCTATCATAATACCAAGCTTAGCAGCTGCCTGCGTAACCTGAATGTGACATGTCACGATCTTGTTTATCGAAGGATCAAGCAAAACTAGAGAAAATCATTTCCTAAGTTTATTACTCCACTGCTCAATTTGAGGATAGATGCACAGAGGCTCAAAAGCTTCAATAGATTCTTCTATGGACATCAGTGGAGAAAGGTTCCTTGCATAATTGAGACATTATTTCAATAGCTTTATCCTAGACAAAATGGCAAGTGTTTCTAGAGCTTATGATACGTCAACAGGTCTATTAATTGCTGAATCCAAGAAAGGAATTGACAAGCAAGACTCGATATTACAGATCTACTAAAACCCATGGTGGTTCAGCTCCAGTTGGTGCTCGGCCACATATATGAGGTTGTTCCTGTTGTGGTCGTATAGACCGAAAGGGTTGCGGGGTTCGGTGGCTTGGCCTTCTAGCATTTCAGAGTGGGAGAAAAAGGCAAACTCTGGAAGGCGGACGAAGCTGTCACGATTAATGTCTCGTCCATGACTATAGGGACTCCTCTAGCAGCACGTTGGATATAGGTGTTTGAAAGAAACCCACTGAGCTCGTCAACCAAAATCTGGCAGTCTCCATTTGCATTGAAACTCTTGAAGTCTCTCCCAAGTACATCCTTGTCTTGAGGGTAGGGTGCAGGGTTCGGTTTCAGGTTTGGGTTTGGATCTAGGAATGGGTTCAATTTCAAGTCTGAGGTTTGGGTTTGGTTTCATGGGTGCAGTGAGTTTGTTTGAGTTATTCGGATTGCAATTGAATTTAGATTCACATCACCATCAGCAAGCTTTTGTCTCTTGTGCTTCTCCTTTTACGGTTTCGGTCTCTTCATTTGATCAGTTGATGGGCTATCTTCCTCTGCTGTAAGCGGCGGCCGCCTACATTAGAGTCTCCTTCATGGACGACACGAAGCGTAAGAAACACAGTTGCTAGAAACAGCTTCTAAGTAGCATTCTTCATCCAACCCTTCCACCATTAGTACCAGTTCAAAGTGCATCCCTCCAAAGCCATCAACACATTCCCCACCCACTCTACTTCCAACTTCGCATTCTCACAAAAATACCGCTCTACCGGATTTAAGCATCTGTTCACATCATCCGCGTCAAAAAATGTTGAAATCTTCAACCTTTGTCATTTGTCAATTGCGAGTCTCAGAAATGTTCAAAAAGTATAGCCTCCACAAATTTTGACCAAGACACCGTGGATCCTCATCGGCCCTCCTCACTCGTTTCTCCTTCCAGTTCTCTTCGGATACTTCCCCCGAGTCTTGCTCGAAAGAGACTCAATATCTCTATTGTTCTCCTCAAGTGAGCTTGTTCTTCATGTTCTTTCCACATATTTATCTTCTCCTGCCATTGCATGAACCTCTTCTCCAATGCATTCATATAGGCCTCCATCTTGCGAGTGTGGGCCATTTTATAGCTCCCAGATCGGGAATTCTAATAACACTTGATAAAACCCGAATAGAAATTAACAAGGAATCAAAGACATTTAACAATTTTTGTTAGGTTCACCGAGTAGCTCATGTGAAAAAAATTATAGTTAAAATAGAAAAGAAAAAGATATCATGTTTTTGAGAGGCATATCTCTCCTCCCCAAACTCTCTTCCAACTCTCCCCTTCTCCTTTAATCCCCTCTCTCCCCTTTCCAGCAGTCATAACTACTTTTCCCTCCAAGAGAGGAGTGACACTCCTCCTGCTTTGGGAGGGAATGTATCCCTTACACCCCTTCTTAGAGTACACTCTAGTGAAAGGGTTCCTAAAAGATGTATATCACTGGTTCAGTGAGATGTCCTTCAAGATTGTATGTAATTCTCAAGTTTTTCTCTAGGCATGAAATGATGCCTGAAGGCTGTAACCTAAAAGCCTTGTTGCACTGAAAGTCTGGAAAAAAAAACCTGTCATGAAAGTTAAGTAAAAAACATGATAAATTTGATGAAGAGAGAATGGACAAACTTATTTTCTACCATAACATCCATAAAAATACTCACAGCAATGCAGCATAAACCTCATAAAGATTTAATTTTACAACTAGGAAATTTATGATTTCTCCTAAATATTTAGCACATTAAATGAAGAAACGGCTCTAAAAGGGCAACTGGCTAAAACTCCAAACAAAGAAGTAACTCAATCCCTTAGCAGTTGTTAGGATAAGAGGTGCTTATTAAAAACTCAAACAATTTCAAGCTATTTACACGACATCCAAGTGTACAAAGCACATTTTTAAACAGCCATACATTCTTAATCCCTCCCAAAACTTGAAAAATTAATAGAAAAGGATTGCCCCAAGGTTGTTTGGAAAAGCTGATAATTTTCTACTTTGATTTTCAATTAAATGGATTTAGTGAACACTTGTCCCTTCCTCTAAGCCCGTCAAGAAATAACTTTTGAGACAACAGTTACATTGTTTCCAGGGACTATATGGTTATGCATATTTAAATCTTCTAGACAGCTCAAGAAGTGCTCAATTTATACTTTATATGAAGCGAATATAAATGCATCTTTAATAGACTGTCAACAAGCAGAATAAACAAGAAACATTTAGTCACCACGACCGCTAAAAATGAAATATTTTCCAGCTCTCAAATATTATAGGAGCATCCCTGGCTAACTTATATGCAATATTATTCAATGATGCCTCTGGTAAAAAGACCCTGAGCCATACATCAACAATTGCAGTGTTTCAACATTCTTCTCTATCTTCAAAAAGATAACATTAAGCAGTATAATGCTCAAGGCTCAAGAACCAAACTAATTGGATACTCTTATCCATAACAAGAGACACAAATTTAGAAAATGTTCTCCTCCTTGACATATAGACTAAAACATTTTAGAGTGTCGTTAAACTACAGAGTTTGGTATTAATCTTAATGGCAGCCAGTTCAATTCATCACCAATGAAATTTCTCCTTGCATCCAAACATAATATGGGGTTTTCTTTACACCACCACCATTAGTAATTTTCTGATAGAATATTGACAAACTAATTGCATATTCTTTTCTTATCTATAACATGGGAAGTATAAATAGTACCTAAATAGAATATTTTCCTCCCCAATTTATACACTAAAACCTTTTAGCTTCATTAAACACCACACAGGGCATTCTTTCCTTCCTATTACAACAAACAATTTAACTCAAACCATTAAATTCCCTTGCTTTCCATCATCTTGGTAACCAAACAAAATATCAAATTCCTCTTTTCGCTCAGATTCCAAAAACCCACTCATTTAAAACACTTCAGCTGCACCCACTTAGCCATTCCCAAGCCCAAAATAACAGAAACTCAAAACCCATTCAAAAAATAAAATAAAAATCTTATTTTTCCGCTCTCCCTTCTCCCTAGTTTTCTCTATCTCGGAACACAAACAAACATACACAACACCAACCAAAACAGTTAAGAAAAAAGGATAAAAAGAAAAAATGTTTTGTTAACAAGAGGGCGATCTTGGAGCAGTGACAAAGCTACTACTCCTTTATGACTGAAAGGTCACAGTTTCAAACCTGGAAAACAGTCTCTTTGCAAATGTGTAAAAATAAGATTGCATACAAGGATTACCCTTGCCCCAACCTTATTAATTGGGGTTTAATGGGGGTGGTTTTTGGTTTTGTTAACAAGTGGCTAGTTGATTTTAAATTGAAACTATTAAAAGCCAAGTGCCACAAAACTCCTGCTACTATGTGCATAGACTAATTACATGAATCGAACTTGTGACCTACAAAAATTCTGTAACAGATATGTTAAGGCTCCCCTTTTGAAGGGACAACATAGTTCTACAAAATTCTCTAGCCATGCGCAGAGTAGTAAGTAGCATTACGTTGTATTTACACAAGAGGATAATTACACGATTCCATAACCATAATGTATCAAAAGATAAATACTTTACATCATAAAGTAATAAAAATTATTTATATAAATAAGTATTTTAATAAGAAAAAAAAAAGCATTAAGATCAAGAAAATAAAATAAAAACAGACCTTAGGTGCTCCATCAAGGTAAACAACAGCACCATCCCTATAAGTCAAGAGGGACCTTCCGTTTCTTGGGTTGAACCGGACCGGAACACCGCGACCACTGTTCTCAGGATTGAACGCGAAGATTGTTTTGAGGCCGTATTTTTCGAGGATGTCACGGACCTCCAGCTGGTCCTGTTCCCAACCTCCCAACGTCGTTTTGAACACCGTAACGGGTCCCTTCCCTTCACGGAATAAGTGGATCTCCACCTCAGGCACCTTCGTACGCACGTGCCTCGAAGTTTCGCTCTCGTTGTGGGTCCCAACATCGGGTGTTGACTCCACTTCCTCGATTTCTCCAACTGAGGTTGCTTTCTCCTCCATCTTTGCCGGCTGCTGCTACTGTCCTTTCTGTTGTTATGTGGAATTGTGGATTGTGGAATTTGGGAACGCTTTCTTGCCGGAATTTATAAATACTTTATATTTATCTACATTGGTCCCACTTTTATTTTATTTTTTCTCTCCGATCATTTCTGGCGCCTCTTATTATTTTGTTTCACCAACATAAAATATCTTATCTACATCAACATAACAAAAATATTTCCCAATTTATATATGTTTCCTTGGTTGCGGTAAACTTCAAGTTTTGCTATTTATCATTTTTTAGGAAAGAAAAAAATTAAAAATATAATTTTATATAATTTTAAATTATTCACTAATTTTCGGCGATCAATTATTAGAATTTATTTAATTTTATTATGAATTACTAATTACTTAATAAATTTGATCTAATAAATCTTAATGATAAAATGACATGAATTATATTTTTTAAAAAGGATACAAAATTTTCCATTTTTTTAATGAAATAAAAAGTTTTAGGGGCGTTCGTTTGAAGAGATGATTTTTTTATTGGGGAAAAAAATATTTTCGGGAATATAATGGTAATTTTCTTTTCCAAGAGAGGTTAGGAAAAGGTGTTTATAGGTTCAAATTTTTTCTAAGAATATTGGATTAATTATACTGATGTTATGGAAAAATAAAAATATCATGTATCAAATGGTATTTTTCATTGGGATTATGTAGTTAAAATTGAAATGATCGAAAAAAAAGTTCTCCAGAAATATTTTCAATTTCCTTATACCAAAAGTTGCAAAAAAAATTGTCTCACCGCACTTTCCTAGGGTTTTTTTAAAAAATCTTCGTACCAAACGGCCATTTGGTTGAGGAGAAATTTTTTGAATACTAGGAAAATAAAATTGATAGGGAAATGATAAGAAAGTGAGATAAAGTGAGATAGATAGAAAAATGTTTAAAAAAAGTAGTTTGGTAGGGAAAAACTTTACTGAGAAGAGTAGGTAACTTTTAGGAAATGTATGTTTGGTTGGAGGTAATATATAGTGAAAAATTTGAGTGAACAGTGAGATTACCCAGCTTTATCTCAAAAACCCACCTCCCAAAACGTTTTCTCAACAGTAAATAAACCTATCATTCCATCCAAAATCTATAAACCCATGCAAATTGGATGGATAGCTTTCTCACTAAATCACCATAAACCAAACATCTCATTTCAAGAATCCTTCTTACATTTGCATAGGTTTATTTTAAAAATCGGCGAGCCAAACACCAAGTTCATAAGACTTTAGAACTAACCATAACTTTACTAACTTTCCTATCTTGATGTGTTATTCGGTATACTTACCTTCTTTATTCGAATACAGTGCCAACTTCGTAGCTTGTTTAGTTAAAAAATGCTAAAGATTTTACTTCATTCTTTCCCTTAGGACTCTCCATCTTGGCTATAACATTGAAGACCTCTTCAGGGAGGAAAATATTAAATTTACCCCAATCCCAATCACCATCAGAATTAACACAGCAAGCAACTTTCTAATCTTTAGCATCTTCAGGGATAATGGTAGTGGCTATATCAATTAGCTTACCAACCTCAGGCACCCACGAATCCAACCAGAAACTAGTACTCTTACCATTACCCAACATAATTCTGGACCCTGCCAGGACATGATTCCAAGTTGATCTAATGCCTCTCCACAAATTACTGGCATTATCACACCTAGGAATATTGGGCAAAAGGCCATCCTCTAGCATGTACTTATTTCTCAACAATCTGGCTCCCAGAGAATTTTTGTTTGTCAGCAACCCAAACCCAATCTTCATAATAAAGGCTTGGTTAAAAGATCTAAGCTCTCTCAAACCAACACAACCATTCTGTCTAATAGAGCACATTTTCTCCCACTTCACCAGATGAACACCTCTTTTACTTTAGAAGATCCCCAAATAAATCCACGAGTACGCTTTTCAAGCTCATCACAAACCGATTTAGGCAGCCAGGCTGTTTGCATAGCATAAGAAGGCAAAGCAAGCAACACTGACTTAGCCAAAGTGAGTCTCCCAGCTAAAGATAGGGATTTAGCACTCCAAGCATTCAACCTTTGATTAACTCTCTCCAGGATATTCTCAAAGGACTTTCTACTGACTCTAGAGTGATTAAGGAACACTCCCAAGTATTTACCCAAGTTAGGTGTATTGTTTATCCCTAAATAGTCACTAATCTCCTTGGCACGACCAAAACTGACATTTCTAGAAAAGAAAACTCTAGTCTTCTCAAGATTAATCTTTTGACCAGAACTCACAGCAAACAATCTAAGCACTTGGTTAATAATATGAGCCTGATCCAAAGAAGCCTCAGCACAAAGAATGATGTCATCAGCAAAAAATAGGTGAGATATAGGAAGACCTCCCTTCCTAAGGACAATAGGCTTCCAGGCTTTAACATCAACAGCAACCTGAATGAGATGAGCAAGTCTCTCTACACATAAGACAAAAAGATATGGTGATAGGGGATCCCCTTGGCGAATCCCATGGGAAGGTTTGAAGTATCTAGTGGGTTTACCATTCCATAGTATATTCAGCTCACTGGTCCCAACACAAATGTCAATTAGAGAAACCAGGTTGTCAGGCAAGCCCAGATCAGACAAGGTGTCATGAATAAACGACCAACTTAGCCTATCATAGGCTTTTTCAAGATCAACTTTAACCATCATCCATCCTTGCTTACCTTTTTTCTTCTTCATTGAATGGATAATTTCTTGAGCTACCACTATATTATCAGTACTATGCCTCCCCTTAACAAAAGAACACTGGTTCGGAGCAACCCATCTGGGCATCAAATTCTTGAATCTGTCAGCAACCACCTTGGTGACAATCTTATAAACAACATTACACAAACTGACAGGTCTAAAATCCCTCATGCATTCAGGATTATCGACCTTAGGAATTAAGCACAAATGAGTCTGGTTAATCAGTTTAATCTTCTCAGGGTCCTTAAAAATACCTCTGACTAGCTCACAAACCGATTTGCCAACAAGATGCCATTGGGATTGAAAAAAAGCAGCACTAACCCCATCTGGTCCAGGAGCTTTAAATCTACCCATTCTAAACACAATGTTTTTTATCTCCACCTCATCAGGAGGTCTAGCAAGGTTTTGCAGAATACGATCCTCCAAATTTGGAAAAACACCATTAATAGGGAGATCTTCATGATCACCATCCTCTTCCAAGAAAAGCCTCTCAAAATACTGAATAGCCGTCTCAACCATATCTTTAGTGTCAACAGTCCATTCACCATTGTCATTTCTAATGGTCAGAACCTTATTTCTCCTCCTTCTAGCAATAGTGGTAGAGTGGAAAATCTAGAGTTCCTATCCCCATACTTCAACCAATTAACTCTGGACCTTTGAAACCAATTCAACTCTTCCCTAAGCAAAATAGTTTCCAATTCCTTCCAAAGCTCTCTTTGCAGTCTTTCAAGCTCTCTGTCAGGACCAGCTTCCAGCTTTAAATCCAGCCCCTGAATTCTGGCATAGATCCTATACTTCTGTCTCATCTCCTTATTAAAGACATCTTGATGCCACTTTGATGCAGCAGCTTCAAACTTACTCCTAGCCTCTGCCCAATCAGAATTCTCATCCCAACAACGTTTAACAATACTCCCAAAATCAGCATTAGTAAGCCATGCAGCAAGAAACTTGAACTGTTTCTCTCCTTTAACCTCCTGACCAACCTGGGAATTACTAATAAGAATAGGCCTGTGATCAGAGTTAAAGAAAGGAAGATGAACAACAACTCTGTTAGGTGAAGCCACATTCCAAGCTTCATTGGCACAAGCTCTATCAATCCTCTCTTGTAATTTGCCTCTCCTCCAAGTGAAACTAGGACCCTTGAACCCAACATCGAAAACACCACACTTCTCCAGACAATCCTGCATCTCCTTGATACTCCTCCAACACACATCAAGCTCCCGAACCTTCTCATACTGCCTTAGGACAGAATTAAAGTCCCCAACCAGAACCCAAGGACCCACCACAGACTCAGCAATATCCATCAACTCCTCCCAAAGCTCAAGTCTCTCTATTCTCCTTGGGCTCCCATACACAAAAGTAGCTAACTCCATCCTTTTATCTTCAACATAGTAAATCCTAGTATGAACAAATTGATGGTGAGATTTAATTATCTCCACCTTAACATCTCTATCATCCCAAAGAACCCAAACACCACTAGAAAAACCCACAGCCTCTTGCTTAAAGAACTTAGAAAACCCAAGTTTCCTAACTATAGCATCACCTCTAGCACCCTGAATTTTAGTTTCCAGTAATGCTAGAACCTTTATTTTAAACCTATATTTCATATCTGTAATCAGGGCAGGGAATTCTTTTTTCCCACCCCTCTACAATTCCATGAACAAAGATTCATAAACATAAATGACAAAAAAGTAACCAGAACCCCCATCATCAAAAAAAGCATCATCAAGATACAACAAGGTTTCTTACCCCTCCTGGGCCAGCATTCCCCTGATTAGCTTCTATCCCAAACAGATCATAACCTCCAGACTTCAGAAAGTTTGAAATCACATCCCCTTTGACCTTTCCAAAGGCTAAATTATTTGGATCCTGAGAAGGCCGCAGCACTCCCCCTCTAGACCTTTGCTCCTAGCAGGTAATTTCTGCACTCCCACACTCGAGGAATTAGGAGGCTGGTTCTCAGAGGCTGGAATCCTGACTGCTGGACCTTTAGGATTGGATTTAAACTTCTGAAAACCACTAAAACTCGAAGAACCTCCCTTAGAGAATCCAAATTTTACACCACTTTTTTTCTGTTTTTCAACTCGAGAAGATGAGATGCTAAGATGAGTACCTTTAGCTCTCCTCTCCATACCCCATGCTCCTTCAGATTTAATAGGAACCACATCCTTCTTATCACCTGTTAGAATGACTAACTCAGGAATTAAAACCTCAGTTGGGCTATCAGCAAGCTTCCCATCCTCAGTTGGTTAACATCTTTGGAAGTTGAATGATTCACATAAGTAGTTCTCATCTTCCTCCCCCTCCCAGGTTTTTGGACAACCATCCAAGACCCAAAAGCCTCCTCTTCCTTCTGATTCTCTACAACAGCTTCCTTCACCTCCATAGCCTGACTCTTAGTACAACCAACACCAGTTTCAGGACTAGACTTCTGTCCACAAACACTAGGACATAAGTCCTTTCTATGCCCATACATGCCACACCCAAAGCATATCATATGCAATCCTTCGTAACCCACATGCATAACCCGCTCCCTAATATTGAACTTAGACAAGAAACTTTTTCGAAGATCAACTTCCACACAGATCCTAGCAAACCTGCCTCTTTCAGTTATCTCACCACCATCAAGCTCATTCTTCCTCAAGGAGTTCCTATCAATCTTGAGCGTTCTCCCAAACATGCTGCCAATTATCCAGAGATATTGAGTGGTATAGAACTCCAGGGGAAGACCTGGGATTCTGATCCAGACCGCCAACCTCTTCAATTGATCATCATAAGGATCAAAGAAAGGTCTCCATCGTTGAACAGTCAAGTAATGGTCAGCAATGATCCAAGGACCTTCATGAAGCACATGGTTATAATCCTCATCCTCATGGAATCTGATCACCTAATAACCATTATCCATGTCAATCACTTCATATGCCCCCACCAGATTCCATATTCTAACCAAACGATTCATTAGAAACCTAGCTCTCATCCGTTTCCCCAGAAGCTTAATTATCAGTGCCTTTCTCCACTATTTACAGGCTTCTTTATGTTGGCTCCTGGTGACCTTTAAGGAATGACACAGAGGATCATCTTTCGCATCTCCAACTACATCCTCCAGCATATCTTCCTCATCCTCCTCCCTACGCTGCCTGGCCATCCAGTCTTCTTCATTATCTGACATGTCTTCAGCACCATTAAGCCTCAAAAGCTTATCTCTATATGAGATGATCCTGCCAGATCTCCCTAAGGAACCACCAGACTGTGATCCCCCTTCATCCTTGAGCACTAATTCAGGATGATGAGATTTTCCACCCAGATCATCTTTTCCCACGGCATGCAGCACTGGATCTGCCGGATCTCCTCCCTGCATCCGCTCATCCATGATATCATCTCGGATCGCTAAGCCACTGGGCTTCTTAACACTTCGATTCAGGTTATCCTCCTCCTCCTTTGACACTAAGTGTGTTTCCCCCAAAGCAATCAGAAGTTTTTCAGAGAAAACAGACAAGCGCGTGAGATTCACTCGCTCTCAACACCCCACTGTTGTAATCGGAAATCAAATATGAAACATTTTTAAATGTGACATATCTATCCTTAGCATTAAGATATGAAAACTACATAAATTTGAATCATTCTTAAATGTGATATTATTAAAAAAGTGTCAAATACTGACAGAATTTATCGACGAAAAATATTTCGTCGAAAATAGTGACGAAATCTTTGACAAAAATCACATTACGTCAAAAATAGAGATGAAACAAGATTTGGCCATAATCACTGCAATAAATTATTTCGGAAAAAAATTGAGTCAAAATTCTTGATAGAATCTAAATTCCGTTGAAACTTTCAACATAAATATTTTCGTCAAATTTTTCAAGGAAAAATATTTCTGTCGAAAATTTTCGATAGAAAACAATTATGTAAAAAATTTTACGAAAAATATTTCCATCATAATTTTAAACGAAACATATTTCCAGTGAAAATCTTAGACGAAAAATATTTCCGTAAAAATTTGTGACGAAAAGTATTTTTGTAAAAATTGTTGACAGAAAAAAAATTGTCAAAATTCTTTACGAAATCTAAATTTCATCAAAATATTTTACAAAAAAACATATTTTCAAAATTTTCGACGAAAAATATTTCCCTTTAAATGTTTAACGAAACACAATTTCATTGAAATTTTTTTATACAAAGTTATGACGATAAATATTTCTGTAAAAAAATTTGACGGAAAAAAAAATAGTCAAAATTCTCTACATAATCTAAATTCCGTCAAAAGTTTTCGACGAAAAAAATTTTCGTCGAAATTTTCAACCAAGCACATTTTCATCGAAAATTTTTGAGGAAAAATATTTTCGACAATTTTTTTGATAAAAAACATTTCTATCAAAATTTTCAACAGAACACTTTTCCGTCAAAATCGGCGGAAATTATTTCTGTAAAAAATTCGGAAAAAAAACATTTTGATGAAAAAGATATTTCGTCAAAATTCTTTACGGAATCTAAATTTCATCGATAGTTTCACAAAAACATTTTCCTCAATTTTTGAAAAAAATATTTCCGTCGAAATTTTCATTGGGACACATTTTCATCGAAGATTTTGGACGAATTTTTCACGGGATTCTTTTTTCCGTCAAAACTTTTGGAGGAAATTTTTTTATCGAAAATATTTAAAAAATCATTTTCGTCAAAACTATAGACAGAAACTAAATTTGGTCGAAAATTTTGACAAAAAATTTATTTTTGTAAAAATTTCATTAGATGAAAATTTCGTCGCCTTTCAATGAAAAGTATTCCAACGAAAAAATATTTTTTTAACGAAATTTTTTGTCGTTTGCAACGTAGATTTTTTATAAAAAATATGATCTTTTTTAGTAGTGTAAAAAATACATAAAAAATTTAGAAGACCCGCGGGCTGGCCCTAACCCATAGGGCATTGGCCCGTGTAGATCTATATCATTGTGGGCTTTTTCTTTTTGTCCCTGCGGGATTCTTGGCCCTACCCCACTTGGGCTAGGGCTAAATGGGCCGAGCTGGCCCGTTTTGACAGCTCTACATGGAAGCACCCACTGAAGTTAAAGTCTTGAAGTCATAAATTTTTTAGCTAAGTAATCATTAGTTAGTTAGATTTTATTCGAAAAGATAACAAGTCTATTTGTAACGTATCTATGTATCTAGACACACACACATACTACACCTGACGGGAACAAAGAGAACAAAAGAAAAGGGAAACAATGAGAAGAATTCAAAAGAAAAGAATGAAGGAAAGAGGGGGGAATTCGAGAGGAATGAAAGGAGAAAAGAAAAAAGAAAGGAAGAGGAGACAAAAGAAAAAAAAACTAAGAGAACAAAATGAATGAAAAATAAAGGTAATATTGGGAGTAAAACCTCATTCTCCTACTTTAATTCTTCTTCATCTATTTTATATTTAAAGTTAGTATTTTGAAGTTATTTCTTTAAAAGCTATGAAGACATTATTCTGCTTAAATATTTTCTTTTGAACTTCCTCTACTCTTTTGGTTATTTGTTATCTTTGATTTTATGAGTTTGTAAATTTATTAGTTATGAGAATTATTTAGAACCAAGAGTATACAATTAAGGAATTCCTTTGGTACCCAATGGATATTAACGGAATATGTAATCTTTTACTGAATGATTTTGATGTGGCTATCCCACAAGGGGATTGATGGGACGTAAATTCGTTCTCATCTAAGCCCATTTTGATGGCAAAATACCACACGTTCCCTCATCTGATGAGTAACTTCAGCAAGAAAATCACTTGTTTTACACATTTGTGACAAAAACACAGTGAGGGAACGGATGGTAACGTATTCCTTTAAAATATATTAAAAGGGGAACGGACTGAGACACATTTAATGTACCTGCTCCATTCATTTAATGCCTCTGTCCACTTTGCAGGAAACGTAGGACTAAAGTCTTCTAAAAGCAGAGGCGGTGCACCAACTGAGCAGCTGGAAATGTGAAGAGCAGAGAATCAAGAGTTCTCATTGGTTGAAAAAGAAAGCAAGGCATGGGACATTCTGCAAACTACGGCTAATCATCACTCAACCCTGCAATCTGCTACAGTCTTCACAATCAGCTGCCATCAGCCCGTCCCCTCATACAAGCAACCAGCTCCAAAGGAATTACAACCTTGCCACTCCTCTTCCAGCTATAAATAGGACAACCTTCACACAAAAACATCATCGACTCCTGGAGGGTTTGAAGTCCGAAAGGAAGAGATCACCTAGTAGTATTAGTAGTTAGTAAAATTAGTGGTATTTTTAATAGTTGTAATTGTAGTTAAGTGACAACCCATCTTCTTTCTCTGTAACAACCATTAAGACTCCTCACGAGCAACAACCCATCTTCTCCATTTTCTGTTTCTTTTGTAACTGTCTTTCAAATTAATATAAGTGTTTTTCTCTTCGTTCCATTCGTTATCTCTTGACTGAATCTCGGGTCTATGTGATCTCAGTTGAGAATAATTATGTTTAAACTATCAGCCATGAGCTGAACTATCTGTGGAACGGGTAAACTGTGAAACTCTTGACCGAAGATTTTTGTATTTCTTTGGCTAAGTAAGCGATATTCATTGTGCGCCAATGGAAATTGGGAACATACTGAGAAAGGAAATTCCATAAGGAACGAATTTCAGACAGCTTAGCCATTAGGGGAAGGTAGATGTCATGGCAAAAATGCTACTGGTCACCTTAGGAATAAGGGGCCAACTCGTCCACTTTAAGGTTCTGAATTAAGTACCTGTTTGAGTCAAGGGAGCCATAGGAATATGGAAACTTGTAAGCCAGCTACACCATGAGCTGAGGAATTAGAGTTGGCAAGAAAAGAAATTGGGACAAAGCCAAAAAGTGCTAAGTCTTGAGCAGAGAAAACAACATCTTTAAGAGGGAAGCAGTGAATCCGTTCCTTCTGTTAAACTATTTTAAACCAACACCTTGTTGTCTCTTGATTATAAATACTTCTGTTTTTAGTAGCTTACTTTAGTAAATATTATACTTAACAAACTCCACATGATTATTATCTCACCTTCTTCTCAACAGGAAGGATTACATACATAACGCAACGAGCAATTGTTTGCCACCAGATTGAACCTACTGTTCCCGAGGAACGTTGTCAAGACAATAGGGAACGTCTGACCAGATAGTTCATTTACTAACTTTTCTTCTCATTTTCACTCTTATCAAAACAGTGTAAGACAATCATTAGAATTCTATCCGCATGGGAATGATAATTTGGGCACTAATACTCCCTTTATTACTTGATGTGTGCACTTGCGCACTTGGGTTGGAACTGAGGAACGAATCTGTGTTCTGCAAGAACAGAGGAACGTTCCCCAGCTAAGCTTATATTTTCCACCATCAGCAAACCACCCAACAAGTTTTTGGCGCCATTGCCGGGGATAGAAACACTAAATTTTGCTCTTATTTACTGTTTTTGATACATACTCTGTATATCTATCTTTACTCTTATACTGATTTTATTATTTTATTTTTACTGGAACTGCTGTGCATATATAACTTGTGTTTATAGTTTATGAGTGAGGAGTTTGAAACAGACTCTGACCACTCCATTGAAGTACCTGAGTTTCTCTTTGATCCTGAACCAGAACGCACACTCCATAGTAGAAGGAGAAACAGTAGGGAAGAAATTCTTGAAAACATGGCTGATCACAATAATAATAATGAAGAGATTCCTCCTGAACAGACCTTTAGATCTCTGGCTGCTCCTTTCAGGAATAGACCAGATAGGGGAGTAATCTTACCCCCTGTAGCACCCAATCTTGAACTAAAACCTATCATGTTCCACATGATTAGGGAAGCAGGAGTCTTCAATGGACTCCCTGTAGAAGATCCTTACACACACCTCATAACATTCCAAGATATCTGTGATAATTTTAAAGCTGAGGGTGTAACAGAGGAAAGCATGAGAATGAGGTTGTTCCCTCACTCCTTAGGTTTAAAGGCAAAAACATTGATGAAAACTCTCACCCCTGGATCAATCCATACATGGGAAGAACTTTCTAACAAGTTCATAGAAAGGTTCCTCCCAGTGTCTCGACAAGCTGATGTTAGAGCAGAAATCTCTAACTCCAGAATGTTTTATGGAGAAAATCCCTATTAAGCATGGGAGAGATATAAGGACATAATAAGAAAATGTCCAAATCACGGGGTGGAAAGTTGGGGGGTGTTACAATCTTTCTATAAGGGACTTGACCATACTTCTCAATCTCACTTAGACTTTGCTGCAGGAGGGTACTTCTTTACAGGAACACTTGAATCAAGGTACGAAATTATAGAAGGAACTGCTGAAAGATGTCTCCAATGGCCAATGCACAGAGTGAGCCCAGCAAGGAAACCAGGCATGCTAGAACTGGATAAATAAACTACCATGGAAGCCCAGCTGGCGTCACTCATGAATGAAGTGAAGAACTTGAAAGCTGACCAAGCAGCACCAAGGATGGAGGTCCGACAACTCACGACAACTGAGATTGAACCTTGCTCAGCCTGTGGTGATCTTCATGACTCAACAGACTGCCCATCCACTGCATTGGTTTGTTATGCAGAAAATTTCGGCAACATGAACTTCACCAGAGACAATTAAGCAGGGATCAGTAC
Organism: Gastrolobium villosum; assembly: GCA_032173675.1. Taxonomy (NCBI): domain Eukaryota; kingdom Viridiplantae; phylum Streptophyta; class Magnoliopsida; order Fabales; family Fabaceae; genus Gastrolobium; species Gastrolobium villosum. The sequence goes on along the minus strand of JAVKPL010011599.1, from coordinate 5,098 downwards.
AAATTCAAGTCCTGGAGGAACCATCATTAAGGATCAGAACCATAACACCCAATGGAGGCCACCCATTAACCAAAGACCAATCAACAACCAACAACAGTATCAATAAGGCAGCAGCAGTGGAACGTTTGAACAGAAAAGAAACAACTACGTTCCGTTCCACATAAATGACCAATGCATCAACACCCTGGAAAATTATGTAAATGAATATATCACCAGGAATGATGCAGTGGTCAGGAACATTGAGTCCCATCTGTGACAGATTGCTGCAACCTTCAGACCAGAACACCAAGAGCACTACCAGGGGATGCTGAGATTCCCTCAACCACTTCTGAGTCCACTTAAGAGGTAAGTGCCATGTCTAGCTAAAGAAATTAAACTAAGCGCTGACTGGGAGGAAACCCAGTAGATACATTTGCTCTCTGACAAAGAGCAAAGTTTTGGGGTGGTTACTCTTAACCACATAGCTCCCCAAAGGAGGGAACGTCTGATGTTCCTCTCCAAAAAGTTCAAAGAAGATACGTTCCATTCCAGGAACGTAGTTTTGGGGTGGTCCCTGACCACACAAGCCCACACAAAAAAAGAGAGGAATATAATAGTATAATTTTTTTTCATATTTATTCAATAGTTAGTACGTTCTATCTTCCTTACTTAGTTTAGATTTCCATTTATACTTCAGTACTTTCTTTTACTTTATGTTTAATTTGTCTTTTTAGTTAGGAAAAGACAAAGGGAACGTTCCCTGGGTTAGGAGATAAGGACGACTGGGACACCTCTCCCTGTTGAGTCACTTAAAAAGTATGCAGCTATATCAAATATGCATTAATTGCAAATCTTGAGAACGCGCGCAGAAAAAGCAACCGTCTTTTCAACCATTAAGTCAACTGCACCCTTTCCTATTCCCTCTCTCCCACGTCCTGACGTGAACCGTTCCATCTTCTCACACTCATCCTATCAGTATTGGTCAGTAACTATAGACCACTCGTTCTGTAACGTCCCCATTCCACTACCTCTTCAACCTCCTCTCTTTAACCTCCACGTTCTAGAAACCCTTCATTTCCTCACTGTCTATTTAAACTCAACCTCTGCTTTCTTCAAGCTTTACTACTTCCATTCAACTCAGAACCATTTTATCCCCCTACCTTGTGCCCTAAACCCCCTTTCTGATAAAGATGACTAAGCTTTCATTTAAGGTGACCCCTGTAGCCAACCGTGGCGAGGAACCAGAGCTCACCGAATCTACCATCATTATGTACCCAGAAAGGAACATCTCTCTTTGGCAGGAGAAAGTGGTTCTGCCTTCATTCGTGAAGGAATCACTGGTCAAGCTCCAGTGGCTGAGTTTCGCCACTGATAACCGCACGTTGAATTTAGACTTGGTGGGAGAATTCCTATATCTGGCGAGGAGGTTGCCCGAAGAAGATGCCTCTGATGTGGTCAAAGTGAGGGGGAAACAAGTGTCATTTTCCCCCACTGATGTCCATACCAGGAGTACTTGGACAGTAGGGAGGTGTACACCTTCCAGAAGTTTTTGAAGCACACAGTAGCCCTGGACAAACCGAACTACTACAAAGGGTCCCTCTGCAAGGGGAGCATGAGGGACATAGCCAGGTTATGGGCACTTTTTGCAAACTCCAACATCACTCCCACCACTCATGAAGCCTCTGCTAGCTGGGGACTGCAAGTCCAAATTTACTGCATCATAAAGCACATTCCTTTTGATGCAGTAACCCTTATCTACAACAGTCTAAAGACGGACATGAGGAAGACCACAGTCTGCCTCCCCTGCCTCATCACCAAGCTCTGCCTAAGAGCTGGTGTAGAGGAACATCCATATGACATCACAAAGGTGGCATTTATCATTGATGCTAAGACCTGGAACGGTATTAAAAGCACCTACATTGACACGAACCAGCCTATTCCTGAAAGCCTCCAACGTCAAGTGCCCAATGAGGAGGATGAGGAGGAAACACCTGTGGTCTCAAAGAAGAAGAAGACCAAAACCACTCCTTCAAAATCCTCCTCTTCTTCATATGTTCCGGCCAAAAGAACCATCCCTCCTTCTACCAAGGTGAAGAAGGATGCCCCTGTTGCTACTGATGGCAAACAGGGCAAGAAGAAATCTCCTGCCAAACCTCCCCCAAGAAAGGGGGAACGTTCAAGTCAGAGATTAAAGAGGGTCCTCAATAGCAACAGGCTAGAAGGAGCTTCCTCTACAAAGCCTACCACCCTCTCTGACCAGGAAGAGCATAGTGAAGTCAGTGAGCCCTTGGCAAAAAGGCCAAGGGCTGTCAGAAAGTCAGCATCCAAACCGGCTGCCAAGGAGACGTCCTCAAGCACCTCAGATTCTACATTTTCCGACGTTCCGTCCCCACCACTTGCTCACTTTCCACCAAGACAAATCACACCACAACCCCCTCCTAGGCAGCAACAAGGAGAGGGGGAAACAGAAAAGGAAGCAACTGCTGCAGATACATCAGTGCCTGAGCAAGAGACTCGGCCATAAAAGAAAAATAATAGAGGAAAGGAGATTCTGATAGAGTCCCCTAAGTAGAAAAAGAAGCCATCCATTCCCAGACAACTGAGTCTGGGATGACCCCTCTCTTACCCTATTACTCTTCCCGACACCTCTAGGGACGAGGCTCTGGCTAGAGCTTTAGCAGAGGAAGAGGGGATAGCAATCCCTCCACTGATGGAGGGAGAAATTGGAGCCATGCCCTCATCATCCAGACCACCAATGGAGGAGCCCACTCCAGCACCCGCGGTACCTGGTACTGATGGCAGCAACCAGCAGAAGAAGCAGCCTACACCTTCCTCCACTCCAGCAATTCCCCTCCCCACAAGAAAGAAATCACAAATACGGATTGCTGAGATATTTGAAATGTTGGGGAAGAGGGTAGAAAGGCTGCAGCCAGCAAAATAATCTTTGTTCTCCAGATTGACATAACAAGCACCAATGATGAGTTGAGAACTCTGAGGGACGGATTGAACCAGCTTTCTTCATCTTTCAATCAATTCTAGGAACAACAGATATAACACCTCGCAATTTTAAATTAATTATTAAAATATTAAATGAGCGATTAAATGAAGAATTAGTGAAAATCCTAAAGATTAGGCCAAAATACAAAGAAAGGGCAAAACGGTAATTAGCCATGCACACAACCCTAGGAAGATAAAAAAAATTGAGTAGAAGGTCTGAGATGATAAAAATAACACTGGAAATGGATTCAGAACAAAAAATTTAGTGGATAGGCAAGTTTCAGAAAAAAAACAGTGAATAGTGTTTTTTGCGGGTAAAAATACTGCGGTACAATTGCACCGTAAAACGTGCCAGTTGAGTTTTGAGCTCTAGGTTTCAAATATGACTTATAAATGGTTTATAGGGTTAGGAAATATGATTTTTGGAAATATTTTATGGAATTAAGTCAGTTTGGGGAAGCGTGCCAACGGCGCGTGAAATAGCTTAAAATAGTATTTTCTCCGAATGATCGGAAAACTCCGGATTCATCTGATACAGCATAATTAAGGGACAATGGTCAATGTTAAAAATTAAATTTTCTAAATAAGTTTTGAATTTACGGATGTTTAGTGAAATCATAGGGAAATTCGGATGAGTTTTAAATCGCGTGGGACCCGCCCCACTTAAGTTCCACTTAAAGCCACCTCACCACTTCACTATTCACCATCCTCTTCCCCTCCTTCTCTCTCCCATTGCGCGCTGTTGTCCCTCTTTCTCCCTCACTATGCAAAATTTTCTTTGAATCATAATTCAACCATTTCTTAACCAAATTCAACAAAGTTTGTCTTGAATCTTGTTGGAAAACACCTCCTAAACACAGTACCACTTTCAAGCCTTGAAATCGCGTGTGTGAGGAGATCTGCCCCATTTACAACCACATTTTTGGTGAAGGATCTTGTGTTCTTGGAGCTTCTAAGTGCTCCAATGGTGGAGTATTGTTAAGAGGAGCCTTATACCTACCATTTGGGTGAGTATTCCTTCATTTTAATTGGTTGAATGTGGTGATTTGAATTTGAGGCATAAACTTTGCATGTATGATGTGTGATGTTAGAGAGCTCAATTGGAAAATGTGTATTAGAGGATAATGTCTTAGAATGATGCATTAAAGCTAGAAATACAATAAAAATTATTGAGGAAAAATGTTGATTTTTAACTTAGTGAAAATTTTGGGTGTCAAGACTTTGAATTTTGAAAACGTGTTGGGAGTGTATTGGTGAGTTGTTGTATGATTGTATGATGATATAATAGGAATATATGAGGTGTGGAGTGGTTAAAATTGATGGAAATTCCTTAGATGTGAATTAGTGTGTAAATCGGCCTTTAAGCAAAAAGAGGTGAAATGATGTTGTGTAAATTACTTTGATGATGTTCCATGCTTTAAATGGTAATTAGATGGGTTGTGTTGTGGTTGTAAAGTGGAAGAACCAATGAAAAATAATGAGTGGTGTCATTTGGCATAAAAGAGCCTAGAGTGAAAGATTTAGTAAATGATGCGTAAAAGATGTAAAACGGAGAAACGACGATTGAACTAGCCTTTTGGCAACCTATGGAAGTGTAATAAAATGAGAAAGGAAATTTAGAAAAATAAATCCCTAAATAACACTAATATGGCCGAACCTCCAAGGGAGTAATGGGAGGATTTTATAATTTTTAGCGTTTTATGGAATTTGGCTTATACTGATGGCTGTATATGTTTGCATAGGTTGTCGTACTTTGACTTGAACCCTGAACAGTAAATCAGTGGATTGCCCTTGGTCCTGGACCAAGTGGATCGAGGTAAGTTATTGAACCAATTCATGTTAATCGTAAATTACATATATTGTGTGAGTTGTAAGTGATTGAAAATGTCCTCTGTGTAGGCATTCAGTGGTGTACCAAGTGTGAGAAGTAAGCTGCAGCGGAGCTTAGTGGAAAAAATATAAGGTAACCTCTTGGTGCTGGGGCTTGTTCCTCTTTTGTGTTCCACCACACCCATTGAGAGTTATGGTAGGAAGTGTGTATGAGTAGTGTAGAACAGCATAAGCATGCATGTTGCATTTATAAGGGTACTTATGTACCGGATCACTGGCCAGTAGATAGTTA
>JAVKPL010011598.1:0-51763 GCA_032173675.1 Gastrolobium villosum | reverse complement strand
CATCATTAGTGGGAAGAGCAGCAGCTTCTACCCACTTAGAAACATAATCCACAGCAACAAGGATATACTGGTTGGAATAAGATGATGGGAATGGACCCATAAAGTTGATGCCCCAAACATCAAATAGTTCTACCTCTAAAATATTATTCAGAGGCATCTCATCCCTGCGTGAGATATTTCCTGTCCTCTGACACTTATCACATTTCTCTACGCAATTCTTTGCATCTTTAAAAAGTGTTGGCCAGTAGTAACCGCTTTGCAAGACCTTCTGCGCGGTTCTATTACCCCCAAAGTGGCCTCCATAGTTAGAAGAATGGCAATGCCATAAAATTTGGCTTATTTCAAACTCCGGGACACATCTGCGAATGATCCCATCAGCACATTGGAAATATAGATGTGGATCCTCCCAGAAGTATCGCCTTACATCTCGCAGAAATTTCTTCTGTTGTTGCCTTGTAAGGTTAGGAGGCAACTCTCTTACAACTTTGTAGTTGGCAAAATCTGCGAACCATGGAGGAACAAAGACTGCCATCACCTTCTCATCAGGAAAATAATCATTGATTTCTTTTTCTGAACTATCTTGTAGTTCTTTTGCTTGAATTCTAGAGAGATGATCAGCCACTTTATTTTCTACTCCAATTTTGTCCCGAATTTCCAAATCAAATTCTTGAAAGAGTAGCATCCACCTTAACAGTCGTGGTTTAGCGTCCTGCTTAGTCATCAAAAACTTAATAGCAGAATGGTCAGTAAAAACAATGATTTTAGATCCTAGCAAGGTCTAAATTTGTCCAGTGCATAAACTACTGCTAACATTTCTTTCTCAGTTGTTGCATAATTAACCTGAGCATCATTCAAAACTTTGTTAACATAGTAAATGACATGTAATAATTTTTCCTTACGCTGACCAAGGACTGCACCAATTGCATAATCACTAGCATCACACATGAGTTCAAATGGCAGGTTCCAATCGGGAGCTGTAAGTACTGGAGCTGTAGTAAGCTTTTCTTTTAACAATTGGAAGGCCTTTGAACAAGCATCATCAAACACGAATTCGGAGTCTTTCACCAAGAGTTGGCTTAATGGTTTAGCAATCTTGGAGAAATCCTTGATGAACCGCCTGTAAAAACCTGCATGTCCTAGGAAACTCCTAACAGCATTTACATTTACAGGAATGGGAAGTTGTTCAATTAACATTAATTTTGCTTTATCAACTTCAATCCCTGCATTAGAGATTTGTGTCCCAGCACTATACCTTCAGTTACCATAAAATGGTACTTTTCCCAATTTAGAACCAGATTTGTCTCATTACATCTTTTCAGAACTTTAGATAAATTGTTCAAACAAGAATCAAAATTAGAACCAAAAACAGAGAAGTCATCCATAAATACCTCTAAACCTTTCTCCACCATATCAGAAAAAATGGACAGTATACACCTTTGGAATGTGGCAGGTGCATTGCAGAGGCCGAATGACATTCTTCTGTATGCAAAGGCTCCAAATGGGCAAGTAAAAGCTGTCTTTTCCTGGTCTTCAGGAGCTACAGGTATTTGGTTGTAGCCTGAATACCCATCCAAGAAGCAATAATAAGAATGGCCCGCCAGTCTTTCCAGCATTTGATCAATAAAAGGTAGTGGGAAATGATCTTTCCGCGTAGCTGTGTTCAACCTCCTGTAATCGACACACATTCTCCAACCTGTGATAGTTCTGGTTGGGATCAACTCTTGCTTTGCATTGGTAACTACTGTTACACCACCTTTCTTTGGCACTGTTTGAACAGGACTTACCCATGCAGCATCAGAAATTGGATAAATCATTCTTGAATCAAGAAGCTTTACAACCTCTTTTCTTACCACCTCTTTCATTGTTGGGTTCAATCTTCTTTGTGGTTGTCTCACTGGTTTAATATCATCTTCCATGAGAATCTTATGTGTACAAAAATAAGGATTTATGCCCTTTAAATCAGCAATAGACCATCCTATCGCGGTCTTATGAGCTTTTAAAACTTCAACCTGCTCCTTTTCTTGACCTTCGGAGAGGTTTTTGTTGATGATTACCGGATAAGTATCACCATCTCCCAAGAACACATATTTTAAAGTGTCTGGTAATGGTTTCAACTCAACTTTAGGGGCACCAACCTCTACATCTTCATCTTTTCCTTTCAGTACCTCCATAGTAATTCCTTCTTTTTCAAAAGGTACATGATCACGAGCTTTCAATTCATAATCAATCTTTTGAGGTCGCTCTTTCTTGTGTTGAATTGTTTCATGAATAGAATCAACTTGGAAACAATCATTATTTTCAGCAGGTCTCTTCATAGCTTCTGAAACATTGTAGATAATTTCTTCATCGTTCATTCTCAGTTTAATCATCCCTTGTTCAACATCAATTAAGGCTCGGGCTGTAGCCAAAAAGGGTCTTCCTAATAACATGGGTTTCTCACTTCCTTCCCCCATATCTAATACCACAAAGTCTGCAGGAAAGATAAACTTATCAACCTTGACAAGGATATCTTCTATGATACCATTGGGTTTCCTTACGGATCTATCAGCCAATTGGAGAGATACCTCGGTAGGCTTCAATTCCTCAATCCCCAATGATTTGTAAACTGAAAAGGGCATTAGATTAATGCTAGCCCCGAGATCACATAAAGCTTTCCCAATGCCAATATCACCAATAGCAATAGGGATATTAAAACTCCCTGGATCACTAAGCTTATCCGGAATTTTCTGCTGGATAAAAGCACTATACTCTTCAGTGAGTGTTACAGTTTGGCATTCCTGCAGTTTTTGTTTCCTGGATAAAATATCTTTCATGAATTTTGCATAACCCGGCATATTTGCTAGGGCTTCAGCAAAAGGAATATTGATATGTAGTTTCTTGAAAATGTCCAAGAATCTATCATAATGTTTGTTGTAGGCTCCCTTCTTGAATCTTTCTGGATAGGGTGCCTATTACATAACATATTCGTGGCTTAACTCATGCTTTTTCTTTGCCACCACTGGTTGTTCTTCAACCTTCTCTTGTTCAATCATGACTTCCTTTTCTTTTTCTGGTACAATTACCTCAATCTCTGGTTCAATTGCTTCCCCTTCTCTTGTTCCTCTTTCCCTTTTGTTGCATCTTCCAAATTCACAGGTGGTTTTGTTGGAACTGTCAGTATCTTACCACTTCTTGTTGTAATAGCCATACAGTCATCCTTTGGATTAATGACTGTATTGCTTGGAAAGGTACCTGGAATTCTTTCTGAAAACTGCTTGGCTAGCTGGCCTATCTGATTCTCCAGGTTTTTGATGGAAGCATTTGTGTTTTTATTGTTGGCTCTTGTTTCTTCCATGAAAGCATTGGTATGTTGAGCCATATCATTGGAAGCCTTGGCCATTTGAGCAAAAGCTTTTTCCCACTCGGCTGGCTCTTTTTGCTGAGTCTGTGAAGATTGAGTATAATTATTGTTAGTTTTAAAATCCATACCTGATCCTTGAGTCCTCCGTTGAAAGTTGTTGTTACCACCAGGGAAATTTTGATTTCGCTGGAAGTTTTGTTGTTGTTGAGGACGCTGATCGTACCAGATCCCATTCACCTGTAATTGTTGAAGTGAATCTTCGGATGATGGATTCGGACACTCACTGGATTCATGACTTTCTTGGCATTGGTCACAAATCAGAGGAGTTATTTGAACCTTTGACACTTGAAACTTGTCAAATTTTTCACTTAAACTGTCAAACTTTTTAGATAATGATATTACATCACTATCTACTGGTTTTGTTACTGCTCTTTGTGTGGGAACTAACACACTTTCATTTTCATTTCTTGCAAGCTTTTTGATCAACTCAATAGCCTGCTCAGACGTGCTTTCCCGAATAGAACCTCCGGCGGCACTATTTATTATCATCCTTGTTTCAGGGGTGATTTCATTGAAGAATATCACTACTTTTCTGTCATCATCTCCTTCGTAATGTGCACATTTCTTGTTTAGTTCCTGGAATCTGTTCCATGTTGCACAGAGTGATTCTCCTTCCAACTGGCGAAAGTTTTTGATTTCATTCACCAGCTGATTATATTTCTCCATGGAGAAGAAATGATCAAAGAATTTGCTGGACAAATCTTCCCATGTAAGGATGTTGTTTGCTGGCTGTCGTTCGATCCACCTCAATGCTTTTCCCTTAACAGCGAAAGGGAACAACCGGAGCCTGATAGCATCTGTAGATACTCCATTGTGTTTGGTTGTATTACAGACCATCAGGAATCGGTCTATAAACTCATGAGGATCTTCATCATCAGCACCAGAAAATTGAACCCTTTCCACCAAAGAAATTAATGATGGCTTGAGTTCAAAATTGTTGGCCTCCACGTTCGGCCTTACTATGCTTGAATTGGCCCTATTGAATACTGGAGTCAGAATTGTATTCAACAGTCTTGGAGGTTGATTGTTGGCATTTCCTCCACGTCCATGACCAGCATTGTTGTTTTCTGCCATCTCTTGAATTGGTTGTAAAGGTATGTGCTTCAAATCTTCCCAAATGATCTGTCTAGCAGCCTTCCTTAGTTGCTTTTCTGTCCTTGTAATTTCAGAATCAATTACAAAATCCTTAGGCGGAAGTCTACCTCGCATAAAAATCAGAGAAAATTATTAGTAGCACCTGAACAACACAAAACAAAATAAAAAGAATAAAAATAGAAACCTAATCTCAAGAATCTACGGTTATTTGTAATATTGAATTTACAATCCCCGGCAACGGCGCCAAAAACTTGTTGCGTAATCGGCAAGTGCACCGATCGTTCCAAGTAATAAAGTGATAAATAAGATCGTCTCCACAGGGATTGGAAACCAATTACTACTATAACCAGTCCTCTTAAGTTAGATTAATCGATTTGTGTTTCCACACTATGGTAACTAATTAAAATGTAAAGACTTGTTTTTAGGTTTTCCTGAAAAAGACTTAAAATAAATGAAAAAATGTTTTTGTAGAAGAAGTGATGAAGAATACTGTAGCCAGGGTACATTCACCAATTGTTCCCAATTTTACTTTGGATTGATTCACAATATTTATCGAAATTAACAATTCATACAAATTATCATCTTTTAGAAATAATTAGTTAGATCCCAATCCCTTGGTGATCTAACCCTTTACTTCAGTTGGAACCCTAATCCCTTAGTAATCCCGCCTGAAAATAAGCATTATGTAGATAAATCCCACGACTGCAAACCATACAAGTCTATTCCTAGAACATGCATGGAGAGTCATCTTTATCCCCTTTCAGGATCAGTATTCCAATATTCCTATTGCGAACCCTGATCCCCAGAATATCATTCCCTATTAGGTTGATCAGATCTAACAGAAATAATATCAATACGCGCAAGATAAAGATGAAATATATTAAAATCAATACATATAATGATTCAATCCTTGTAACAATTGTTCACAAAGGGATCATGCCCCTGACTACAGAAATAGATCTAGCCAATCAACATCATGATCGCTGATCTGATTTTAACATGAACTGAAAATAAAAATAGAAGAAGAAGAATACAAGAGCGGAACGACGAACGCGAAGAACGCCCTCCTCCTTCAACCGGATCTGCTCCATCTAGGACTTGTGGTGTCTTCTGATTTCCCTTTCTTCAAAGGTTGAGTCTCATTTTATAAGAGACTTTGACCTAATTTGCAACATTTGAATTTTCATATTTTCGCGCCTCCCAGGCTGACAGCGCCACTCCCGCGCTGTGAGCGTGGGAGTTTCTGCCAAATTCTGCATACCCGCGCTGATGGTGCGGATCTCGCGCTCTCAGCGCGGGACCTTCTGCCAAATTTCCTCCTCCCACGCTCAGAGCGCCATTCCCGCGCTCTGAGCGGGGGAACCTAGGTCTTCTTTGCAATGTTTTTGCCTTCTTTTATGCATCTTACTTGATATTCAGACTTTGGATGTTTTTAATCTTTTTCTCTGCCTTTCTTGCATTGATTGAGTCACTTTCTTCTTCTTTTCGTCTTGTAATTTCCTATATGCTGATCGCATATCAGTCAGCATAACACAGATAAGTCTAACTCATCTTGGCCTCCTGCCACCTGAGCCCTCAACATTACCTGAACCTGAAATAAGCGTCCCCAAACGTGGGGTGAGATCTCTAAACAAGAAATCTCAGTATGACAAGAGGTCCTCAAGGATCTTCCACCCCAAGCTCACTTACATGTGCAATATAAGTTCAAAAGCAATATTTCCAATATTAGTTCCAAAACTATGTAGTGCAACAGATATTCGTGCCATGTGTGTTTATACAATCTACTGGCCAGAGAAATGTAGGAATACGTCTAAACCCACATGAGTACAAGGAACACCGCTTGCACATCACCCACAGCCTTACCTTATCGTATGTACTACATACTCAGGCTTACCGTAAAGGTGGACACCAAATTGCATATCATAAAAGCACATTTGCATAAAATAACTCAACAACATTCTCAAATATCAAAAGCATGTAACACATCATGCATATAACCATATCCCCACAGGACATGGTGGAACCACAACATGGCTAAATCGAGGACACGAAAGCTTACCTTGCAAGCAAACAATTCAAGCCAAGAGTTCAACCACTCTCAAGTCCAAGCACAGCAGTATCAAAATCTGTTATGGACCAATAATATATCATTAATTATGCATCACCAGCATACAACTTAAAGACTACGCCTTTCCTTTACGTTTTACGTCTTAAGGCTTCCAACAAAGCCATAAGCCCTTAATCATGTGATTCTGACTTAGTTCATTAATTACAGAAGTCCAACTTCCTTAATCTAGGGTTCACAAACCCCCAATAGCTTACTGTTCACACAGCACAGCTACTATTTTTCGAAATCCCAGAATATCCGGATATTACTTGGGACATATCCGGATATCTCACTGACCATATCCGGATATACCATATCCGGATATCCAGATCCCATATCCGGATATGAATATCCGGATACCATATCCGGATATTGATATCCGGATATCTGTTCGACAAATATTCGGATATCTCACGACAGAATGCAGTTTCTGCATTTCATGAATATCCAGTCCAAAGGGTCCAACTTTAACCGATTATAGACACTTAAACATGCATTTCAAGATGTGTTTAACCCACCCCACCCTTAAGTTATCAACTTAGCTCAACACATGCATCAAGGTTCCATTTTTAAGCATTTAAACTCATGATCATAGTTGGTATAACTTACCAAAGCTCAAAAACAGAGGAATGAGGACACTTGGAGCTCACCAATAGCTCCTCAAACTCAGACCAAGTAGGAGCACGAAAATGGCACCTCCAAGGTGGGTTCTTGCACCACAAGATGGCTCCTTGGCACCACCAATGCCAAGCCAAAGGTTCAAGCCACTCAAGCTCACCAACTCAGCACACCACCCTCACACACAGCAGCTGAAACACTGCCAAGGACTCTCATTTCACTCCCACAAGGATGCTCACAAGTGTTTATGAAGAGAAGGAGGGAGAAATCAAGCAAAAGATGAAGACTTGACCCTCAAATGGTAAGGAGAGAAAATGAAACAGTGCTCAGCAGCCAACCAGCTCCATTTCACGTAGGATTTGTTGCTGCCTAGGGTTTTGTGCCCTTAGTAGTAATATATATAGGCAATTGGTCACTTAACGCATAGTATTAACCTTAATAGCAACGCAAAAGATCTTGATCCCAAACTTTGGAATATAAACCTACACATTTTTCTAAGATTTTTCATATTTTTATTTTATTTTTCGGAGTACCTTTCCGGTACGCGCTTTTCCGTAGCCAGTATCAGTTCTGGCATCAGATTTCATCATTTTGACTTGAAACTTGTTTTACAAGTCCTACATAATATTCTAGTAATTATCATGCCCTTGTTATAATTTTTCGGGATACTTTTCCGGTACGCATTTATACCGGGTAGCAGAACTGGTATCTGCACTTTTCTTCCGAAAAGCGACTTTCAACATTCTTACCCACTAGTTATAATTATTAAAGCCTTATAATAATCATTAGGGTCAATTATGGAATCATTTCCTAGTTATCATAATTAACTCATTAATTACCTTAATTAGCGGTGCGGGTTCTTACATGATCCACCACGCCTAGTGGAAGGTTGTGGTTGGAATTTGTGTTGTTGAACATTGTGTGAATATGTATGTTCATGCATTATTGCTTGATTGTGTGACATGCTTGGAGCATGTTGTGTGTGAATTGTTTGATCTTTGGCCAGTAGATGTGTCTTGGTTTGGACTTCCGCTGGATATTCCGGTCGGGTTTTGCCGTGGGGCCGACTCTGGGAGCGGTACCAAGATGATCCAAACGTGGGACTTCCGCTGGATAGGGCTCATGAGGAGTTCCAGTTGGGTTTTGCCATGGGGTCGTCTCAACCATGGGAGAGGCACCAGGAAGATTCCTGGAGTTATACGATGGGGTCCTTGAACGTAATCCAGTTGTGGATGTTCTCGAATTTGTGCCCAGTTGTTGTGATATTGTATGTCATGCATTTCATACTATGTTATATGTTGCACATTGAGTGAGCCATAGGGTGGAGTGATCTTCTAGTACCCTTCGTTTACTGAGATATATTTGTATATCTCACCCCGCGTTTGGGGACATCATTTCAGGTTAGGTTGAGCCTGGAGGAGTGGAGCATGAGGTGTATATGGAAGGCATTGCATGTTAGAGGATTTCGTTGGATACACTTAGCATAGGGTGTAATGTTTTAGAATTGAGGTCATGAACTTGAGCATGTTGAAAATGTCATGCCTTTCTATATGTATAACTATAATCTGATTATATGTATATTCTGTGTGAGCATGGGATCTGTCCATAGCCACCTATGATGTATTGGAAGCATGTAAATGTAATGTGAAGGGATTTAGGCCTAGTTTATGAATTGATTATATGTATGGTTAGCAAAAGTATGCAATTGAACTTTGGTGATTGAAACATAATTAGTATCATATATGTAAATTGGACTGTGATGGGTTGTAAGTGCCCCAAGGCGTTGTTGGTCCTTGTGTGTGCCACCCATATGATTTTACATACCTTGTTGTATTAGATTGCATTGGAAAATTGGGGAAATGTTGTAAATACAAATAAGGTGCTGCCCAATTTTCGTCTCATGTATGATGAAAGGTCAAGGAATTATTAGGATTGAGCATTGATACATTGATGTTGTAAGCTTGTCAAATTGGTCAAAAAATTTGTATGATTGTTCCCCCAAGAAAGATACATGAAAACTAAAGATATAGGAAATTGTCCAAAAGAGGGGGCTTAAGCCTGCAAATGGAGGCTTAAGCTCGCTCAGGGGGCTTAAGCGCCTTGATGCCCCTGTGAGTGGGGGAAAACCCTCTGCCGCAGGGGGCTTATGCGCCCAAAATGGGGGCTTAAGCGCCCTGAAGCGCGCTTAAGCGTCCTTGGTGGCCTAAAAATCCCATTTTCCTCTGCCTGTGGGCGCTTAAGCGCCCTGCCGTGCGAAAAAAAAATGAATTAGTAAAATTGGCATAACTTGAGCTATAGAGCTCCAAATTGAGCGCGGTTTGAAACCACGCGTAGCTAACGAAGAGAGCTATAACATAGTAAGAGATGAGAGTCAAAAGAGAAGTTATAAACTAATTAGGTAATAAGAAAATAGTGAATACACTGGTATTGAATCTAAACAAAATAAGTTTTCAGCCTTGTTGATTTATGGGAGCCACTTGGCATCTTGAAATGTAAGTTACATGGTATTAAGTTGTGTATTTCATAATTCCGCAATAAGTTTTGAGTTATGGTCACAATTATCTTAAAGGCAGAAACAAGATTAAAAAGGATAAAAGTTTTCCCGTAAATTCAAATAACCGTTGTGATTGTAACTGCGTTTAATATCATATTTGTTGATAACACACCGGTCCGGTAACGGGGTGTTACAGTTCACATGCACCAACTGAGCTATCACCATTTTGTACTATTGTAAATAATATTATATTATTTTATTTTATTTAAAATAAATAATATGATATAGGCAAGCCTGTAGGCTTATAGGCCCGACATATAAAAAAAACATATGGTCTGCTTTTTAAATAAATCTTTTTAAAAGCTCGAACTTGTTCTATTTGATTATATATAATAGGATGAACCTGACCTGATATCGATTAGGCCGTAGACCTCTCTGTAAGTCAGCCCGAGTTACGGCCTTACCAACCACCCTTTGATGTTGTTGATTTGCTTATTTCTTGTAGATTTGTTTCGTATGCTGTTTGCATTCGCTTGCCGGTTGTTAGCTGATATTCCTTGAGCAATGCAGCTTTCTTGGCCTTAGACTTTTTTTTATCACGAAAGCTAGGTGCTTCTTTTTCGAAAAGGAAATGATGTAGGAACCTAAAATGCAGCTATTAATAAAATAAAAAACAGAAATTCGTTGATAATTATTCCCTCCGTTCAATAATATGTATCGTTCTAAAGAATATATTTAGTTTACTTTATTTTGTTTATGGCTTTAATGTTTCTAAAGTGAATGTAGATAAGTTATTTATATTCGCTCCCAAAATGACGTCGTTTTGAGTTGAAAAATTAAAACATTATAATGAAAATGACTATTATAATCCTGAAATAAATTATAACTACAAATATATCTTGATTTCCACCTTAAAATGATGTCGTTTTGGGCTCACTATAGATAAGTTATCTATATTGACAGTAGAAAAAGCAAACCCTTTGTTTATTAGTTTAAAACCGTAATAATTTTTTATAATTGAGATTATTTAACTGTTTAATCTGATGTAAAACCTGAAATGATAAATATTTCAAAACAAAATCAAGAACTAATAGAAAATTAAATTTAAAGATGAAATAGAACATCTCAATATTTACTATTAGTGGTATTAAGTTAAATAACACTTTTAATTACTTGTGATTAGAGTATGAATAAAATTTCATTAGCGTATCAATCAAAAAAAAAAAAATCATTAGCGTATCATCTATATAAATACCACTATATATATCTTGATTGAGGTTTACAACATAATCTTATCTTAAAATGAGATAAGCTTCATATCTTAACTTCTTTTTCATTAGAAAAAAAATAATAAGAACACCAAATCAAGGTCGTCCGAGTGCATGGCTTCCTTTATGTTACATGTGATAACTTTCTCTCCTACACACCTTTCGATAAATATGCCACCTTTTTCTTTTCTTTTCTTTTATTTTTATTTTTCAAGTGGTAGAGCACATTAATTTATCTCTATGACATGAGATAACTTATATCCTTTAACATGAGATTAATAAAACCCTCCTTTAACGGATATGATTTATTAAATTTTATCTAAGAGAAAAATCATTTGCTATATTTTTCATGTGAGTTTATGCGGAATTTTGATATATATTAATTCAATTAGAATCAAATTCTTGTTTTTATAGTAGAGATATAAAATTCATTAATCTTAGAGATTAAATAGAATCAATTATAATATTTGATCAATTAGAATTGATTATTATAATTATTGATTTTTTTCTCTTACATTTAGGTTATCTAGTGTGCATTGTAATCTCACTCTATTGGGAAATTAAATATACAAAATATCATGTTTTTAAAAAAAATACTTGAATCCATTATGATTGATCAAATTATGATGGTTCCAAGCCAAATCGGTGAGGGTTCCTTAACGGGATTATTTTCACTTGTGAGTTCCGAAGTCTCTCCGTGTGTAAGGAAGGATATATTTACAAATTCTTACAAACTACATTAAGTATGACCGGTCATACTTAAATCAAAAGTGTATGACTGGTCATACTTATAGTAATTTGTAAAAAAAATTGTAAATAGATCTTTCCCCATATATATATATATATTTAGGATCAACTTACATCAGTGTAAGAAAAATAATTCTTACATCAGATCTTAACCGTTGATTTCTGTGCATCTAACGATTAAAATTTATTGGGAATTAATAATTAATTAATTAATGAGACATAATAAATCTTAACCGTTAGATGCACGTAAATCAACGGTTAAGATCTGATGTAAGAATTATTTTTCTTAGACCGGTGTAAGTTGATCCTGCCTATATATATATATATATATATATATATATATATATATATATATATATATATATATATATATATATATCTAAAATTCAATCACTAGACTGTCCAGTGAGTGAATTTTAACTATGTTCTCCCGCGAGAACATAGTGCAAAAACACTACAATGGTGTTCTTCAGGTGTTCTCCCGGGAGAACATAGTTATAATTTTACTTTAACTGTGTTCTCGCGGGAGAACATAGTGCACTGGACCGATTTTTACATCCAGTCACTGTACACTCACTAGACCATATATATATATATATATATATATATATATATATATATATATATATATATATATATATATATATATATATATATATATAGGATTTTATAAGAGTTATGTTATAGGAAAACTGATTGTGTTATGTTATAGAGATTCGTTTGCATGCCGGAGTTTTATTTTTTTATTTTTGCTGCGAGCCCTACAAAATGTTGTGTGTGCTTTTTGTAATCATGTTAAATGATAGATGATAAACCTATATATATATATATATATATATATATATATATATATATATATATATGAAAAATTAAAAATTCAGTCATTGGACTGTCCAGTGAGTGAATTTTAACTATGTTCTCCCGCGAGTACATAGTGCAAAAATATTACAATGGTGTTCTTCAGGTGTTCTCCCGGGAGAACATTAGTTATAATTTTACTATAACTGTGTTCTCGCGGGAGAATATAGTGCACTGGATCTATTTTTACCCGGATTTGGTGAGAAGTATGCCAGGGTCCCAACACGCAGATGGGCGAGCGTGGCGGGCAAGCACAGCCCAGGGGTTAAGGATGAGATTGGGCAGCTGGAACATAGGAACCTTAACGGGTAAACTGAGGGAGTTGTCAGATGTTTTTGCTAGAAGGAAAGTGAATATTGTTTGTTTGCAAGAAACTAAGTGGGCTGGAGAAAAGGCCAAGGAAGTGGATGGAACTGGTTTCAAGTTATGG
Source organism: Gastrolobium villosum (assembly GCA_032173675.1). NCBI lineage: Eukaryota > Viridiplantae > Streptophyta > Magnoliopsida > Fabales > Fabaceae > Gastrolobium > Gastrolobium villosum. Next base: position 38,746 of record JAVKPL010011598.1, on the reverse strand, counting down.
TACACAGGTACTAACAAGAGTCGAAATGGTGTTGGAATTATGATCGATAAAAGTTTCAGAGATAAAGTTGTGGACGTCAAAAGGAATGGCGACAGGATTATTCTGGTTAAGCTTGTTGTGGGTGATTTAATCCTGAATATCCTCAGTGTGTATGCACCCCAAGTTGGATTGCAACCAACTGACAAAAGCCAATTTTGGGAAGACTTGGAGGAGGTTTTGAGGGGAATACCTCGAGAGGAGAAGATTTTCTTAGGAGGAGATCTAAATGGTCATGTTGGTAAAAGCAATAGAGGTTTTGATAGAATCCATGGAGGTTTTGGTTATGGGACGAGAAACGAGACCAGAGAAGATATCTTGAATGTTGCACTAGCCTACGATTTGATGTTAGTGAACACCTTTTTTCAAAAAAGGGAGTCACACCTAATCACTTATCATAGTGGCCAAAATCGTAGTCAGATTGATTTCTTTCGAGCTAGAAGAGAAGATAGAACTTCTTGTGTCGACTGTAAGGTCTACCCTGGAGAGTGTGTCGCTACGCAACATAAGATGGTAGTCTTGGATGTTCGGTTCAACAAAGTACTTACAATGAAGAAGAGGGCTCAGAACCCAAGGATAAGGTGGTGGAAGCTTAAGGAGGGAAAAGAGAGAGAGTTCAACGAAAGAATGTTGCACGATGGACCTTGGGAGTTTGATGGAGAAGTAAATGCAATATGGAATGAGATGGCTAAGTGTATTCAAAATTTGGGAAGGAGGGTGTTGGGAGAAAGTAAAGGAAATGGATTTCATACAAAGGAAACATGGTGGTGGAATGGAGAGGTGCAAGAGGCAATTAAACATAAGAAGGAGTGCTTTAGATCTTTGCATAAAAGTCCTATTGAAGAGAACTTGCAAAAGTTTAGATTGGTGAGAAAAAATACAAAGAAAGCAGTGCGAGAAGCTAGGGGCAAGGTTTTCGACGAGTTGTATAAAAATCTTGGGAACAAGGATGGTGAAAGAGGTATTTATAAACTTGCAAAGATAAGGGATAAGAAAAGTAAAGACCTCACCCAAGTTACATGCATCAAGGATGAAAATCAAAAACTTCTGATGAGAGATGAAGATGTAAATGAAAGATGGTTGAACTACTTTAACAAGCTGTTTAATGGGGATGGAGATACAAGCGAGGTGGAATTGGAGGACGCGTATGATGATATGAATAGAAGATTTGTACGCAGAATTAATACACATGAAGTTAAGGAGGCTTTAAAGAGGATGAAGACTAATAAAGCCTTGGGGCCTGATGGTGTCCCTATTGAAGTGTGGAGAGGCCTAGGGGATGAGGCAATAAAATGGTTGACCAGTCTTTTTAATAAGATTCTCCAAACAAATAAGATGCCTGATGCTTGGAGAAAAAGTATGATTGTGCCTATCTACAAAAACAAAGGAGATATACAGAATTGTTCAAACTATAGAGGCATTAAGCTAATGAGCCATACTATGAAGTTATGGGAGAGCATTATTGAACATCGCTTGAGAGAGATATCAAGGTTTCTGTAAATCAATTTGGATTTATGCCAGGAAGATGTACCATGGAAGCCATTTTCTTGATGCGACAACTTATGGAAAGATACCGAGAAAAGAAGAAGGACTTGCATATGGTGTTCATAGACCTTGAGAAAGCATACGATAGGGTTCCAAGGAAAGTTTTATAGTGGGTTCTGGAGAAGAAAAAGGTTCCATCAAAGTATGTAAAGGCAATCCAGGATATGTATGATGGGGCTACTACATGTGTAAAAGCGTGTAACGGAACATCAAGTTTTTTCCCTATCACGGTTAGTGTACACCAAGGGTCGGCTCTAAGTCCTTATCTTTTTGCCTTAGTTATGGATGAACTAACAAAAGATATCCAAGAGGAAGTGCCATGGTGTATGCTTTTATGTAACAGCCCGTGTTAACCCGGATTGTTAACATGCTATCGTATTAAGCCACGCTTAATTAAAATGCGGAATAACTTTTTCTTTAATTCAATTATGACGTCATTAACCTTAGCCAACTTGATTACTTAATTAATTTCATGAAATAATGCCTGTATGTAAATTGCAAGACAACTAACTGAAATACCTCATATATAAATATAATGTGAGTATCTAAAGCCACAGGACTACAACACATAGCCTGGGCCAAAATCCTGATACTTTAATTACAACTTCAAATAAAAGACAATAACAAGTATGTCTGGCATGGACAAACCCCATGCTCACCAAATAAGGCAACAATGCCCAATAGCAGTCTCAACATAATATCATAATCAAAGCGGAAAACATAACAGCAGTCAACATCCAGCATGTCAGCATATCATAAATATCAACTCAGCTCTGGCCTCCTGTCACCTGAGCCCTCAACATTACCTGATCCTGAAATAAGCGTCCCCAAACGTGGGGTGAGATCTCTAAACAAGAAATCTCATTAAGACAAGGGGTCCTCAAGGATCTTCCACCCCAAGCTCACTTACATGTGTAATATAAGTTCAAAAATAGTATTTACAATATAAGTTCCAAAACTATGCAATACAGCAGATAATCATGCCATGTGTGTTTATCAAATCTACTGGCCAGAGAAATGCTGGAATACGTCTAAAACCACATGAGTACAAGGAACACCGCTTGCACCTCACCCACAGCCTCACCATCTTGTATGTACCACATACTCAGGCTTACCGTATAGGTGGACACCACATGCATATAATAAAAGCACATTGCATATAATAGCTCAACAGCATTTCCAAATCATCAAAGCATGTAACACAACATGCATAAACCACATCCCCATGGGACATGGCGGAACCACAAAATGGCTAAACCGAGGACACGAAAGCCTACATTGCAAGCTAGCTATCCAAGCCAAGAGTCCAACCACTCACTAGTCCAAACATAGCAGTATCACAATCTGATATGGACCAATAATACATCATTAATTATGCGTCACAAGCATATAACTTAAAGACTACGCCTTTCCTTTACGTTTTACGTCTTAAGGCTTCCAACAAAGCCATAAGCCCTTAATCATGTGATTCTGACTTAGTTAATTAATTACAGAAGTTCAACTTCATTAATCTAGGGTCCACAAACCCCCAATAGCTTACTGTTCACACAGCACAGCTACTGTTCTGCGAAATCCCAGAATATCCGGATATACAGGGAACATATCCGAATATGCCATATCCGGATATCATACTGACCATATCCGGATATACCATATCCGGATACCCAGATCCCACATCCGAATATGCATATCCGGATACCATATCCGGATATGAATATCCGGATACCATATCCGGATACTGATATCCGGATATCTGCTCGACAAATATCCGGATATCTCACGACAGAATGCAGTTTCTGCATTTCGTGAATATCCAGTCCAAAGATCCCACTTTTAACACATATACACGTTAAAGCATGCGTCTTTAATCCATTTTAGGTTCATTATCATTATACCTTCTTGTTTACTCAATAAACATGGCCAAGACATCAACTTTAAGCATCACAACTTAAGATCAAAGGTGAGGGAACTTACCCCAAGCTTGAAACAGAGTAACAATGGCACTTGGAGCTCCCCAACAGCTCCCAAAACTCAGCCTTAACCAGTACACGAAAATAGCACCACAAGGATGGTTCTTACCCCCACAAAGGTCACCACTTGGACCTCAAATTGCCATGACCATGACCCACCACACTCAACTCTCCAAACCAGCCCTCAAACTCAACTCACAGTGGCTGAGTGTGCAGCTAATGTAGTCTCACACCCTCACAACTCACACCACCAAGTGTTTGTAAGAAGAAGAGAAGAAAGAATCATGGAGGAAATGGTCCAAGACTCAAGAAATGGTGAAGGGGAGTCAATGAAACAGTAGCCACCCTTCAGCCACCCAAAAATCACGTAAGAAAATAATGCAACCTAGGGTTTTGTGCCCTTAGTATGCATATAAATAAGTAATTGGTCCCTAGCGCGCAGTATTAGCCTTAATAGCAACGCAAAAGATCTTGATCCCAAACTTTGGAATCTAAACCTACACATTTTTCTAAGATTTTTCATATTTTTATTTTATTTTTCGGAGCACCTTTTCGGTACTCGCTTTTCCATAGCCAGTATCAGTTCTGGCATCAGATTACATTATTTTGACTTGAAACTTGTTTTACAAGTCCTGCATAATATTCTAGTAATTATCATGCATTCGTTATAATTTTTCGGGATACTTTTTCGGTACGCATTTATATCGGGTAGCAGAACCGGTATCTGCGCTTTTCTTCCGAAAAGCGACTTTCAGCATTTTTACTCACTCAATATAATTATTTAAGCCCAATAATAATTATTAAGGTCAATTATGTAATCATTTCCTAATTACCATAATTAATTCACTACTTACCTTAATTAGCGGTGCGGGTTCTTACATTCACCCCACCTTTTTAAGGATTTTGTCCTCAAAATCAGAAACATACCTGTCTCGGAAGTCAGGATACTGCCGGAGAAGCCCATCCTCTCGCTCCCACGTGCACTCCTCAGGACTACGCCCAGTCCACTGCACCTTGACCATCGGAATGATCTTGCTTCTAAGCTGTTTCTCGCCTCGATCGAGAATCTTGAGTGGTCCGACGGGAGTCTTTAGGTTCTCCCGAACCTCCACATCATCCGGCTGCACCACGTGCGAAGGATCTGCTATGTACCTCCGAAGCTGAGACACGTGCAACACGTCGTGGATGTTGGCTAGGTTCGGAGGTAAGGCAAGTCGATAGGCAACAGGTCCTACTCTACCAAGGATCTGGTAGGGCCCAATGAATCGCGGGCTCAACTTCCTCACTCCGAGTGCCCATCCAACACCGGTGACAGGTGAAAGTCTCACAAACACGTGCTCACCCTCACTGAACTCCAGTGGACGATGCTTGACATCATAGTAGCTCTTCTGGCGATTCTGCGCCTGCTCCAACTTTTCCCTGATCATCTGGATCTGCTAGGTAGTATCTTGGACAAAGTCCAAGCCAAATAGCTATTTATCTCCAACCTCAGACCAGCAAGTAGGAGTCCGACACCTCCTACCATACAGCGCCTCGTAGGGTGCCATGCCAGACTAGCATGAAAACTGTTGTTGTACGAGAATTCTACCAACGGAAGGTACCTATCCCATGCAGAACCCTGCTCCAACATGCAAGCTCTCAACATGTCCTCCAATGTCTGGATGGTCCGCTCAGTCTGTCCGTCAGTCTGAGGGTGATAGGCGGTACTCAATCTCAACTGCGTACCAAAAGCCTCTTACAGCGCCTCCCAGAACCGAGATGTGAACTTCGGGTCCCTATCACTGATGATACTCTCGGGCACCCCGTGAAGCCTCACAATCTCGCGGACATATAGCTTGGCCAACTGCTCTGTAGTGAAGCTCACCTTCACTGGAAGAAAATGGGCAGACTTGGTCAATCTGTCCACAATGACCCAGATAGAGTCACAACCAGCATGAGTTTTGGGCAGTCCCACCACGAAGTCCATGGAAATACTCTCCCACTTCCATTGTGGAATCTCAAGAGGTTGAAGTTTGCCTGACGGTTTCTGGTGCTCGATCTTCACTTTCTGACATATCAAACACTTGGACACGTAGACTGCTATGTCCTTCTTCATGCCTGGCCACCAAAAATTTCTCTTCAAGTCCTGGTACATTTTTGTAGCACCGGGGTGGATAGTAAACCGGCCCTTATGAGCCTCTTCCATAACCTCCTCAGTCAATGGCCCTCGAGGAATAACAATCCTCTTCTGGAACAGCAATAAACCATCCTCATTCCAAGACACACCGTCCTGGTTCTTCACATAATTTAGGCACTCTCTTTGTACTTGCGCCTCTTTAATTTTTTCCATCAGCTCATTAATCACTTCTGCTGTTTCCATCTCAAGCAGTGTGCCCCCAAACAAGGAGTTCACTCTCAAGTCTTGGAACTTTTCGATCACCTCATAGTCGCTCATCATCAAGCTGGATAAGCTCACGGATTTCCGACTCAAAGCATCGGCTACCAGATTGGCCTTGCCAGGATGGTACCTAAGCTCAAAGTCGTAGTCCTTCAAGAACTCCATCCATCTCCGCTGTCTCATGTGCAACTTCTTCTGGTCAAACAGATACTTCAGGCTCTTGTGATCACTGAATACAGCAAACTTCATGCCAAACAGGTAATGCCTCCAAATCTTGAAAGCAAAAACAATGGCTGCCAACTCCAAATCGTGAGTCGGGTAGCTCTCCTCATGAGGTTTCAACTGTCTTGAAGCATACGCAACAGCTTTCCCTTTCTGCATCAACACACAGCCTAGCCCCTTACCAGAGGCATCACAGTAAAGCTCAAACTGCGCCGCAGGATCAGGAAGGACTAACACAGGAGCAGTAGTCAGTCTCTCCTTCAATTCCTAGAAGCACTCCTCACACTCATGTGTCCACACGAATGGAGTCTCCTTTCGGGTAAGGCGAGTCATCGGTAGCACCATTTTGGAGAATCCCTCTATGAACCTCCTGTAGTACCCAGCCAAACCCAAGAAGCTTCTCACTTCTGTAACCGTCTTGGGCCTCTCCCAATCCATCACGGCCTCAATCTTGTTAGGATCAACTGCAACTCCATCAGCAGAAATCACATGAACCGGAAATTTCACCGCCTTGAGCCAAAACTCACATTTTGACGGCTTAGCATATAGCTTTTTCTCTTTCAACACTTGCAAAACAATCTTCAAGTGCTCGGCATGCTCCTCCTCTGTCTTGGAGTAAATCAAGATGTCGTCGATGAAGACGATCACAAACTGATCCAGGTACGGCTGGAAGATCCTGTTCATGTAGTCCATGAACACTGCGGGTGCATTAGTGAGTCTAAACGGGATCACCAAGTACTCAAAATGCCCGTACCTCGAGCGAAACGCTGTCTTTGGGACATCCTCCGGCTTTACTCGTATCTGATGGTAACCCGACCGGAGGTCGATCTTGGAATATACGCAAGCACCCCTGAGCTGATCCAGCAAATCATCAATGCGTGGAAGAGGATACTTGTTCTTGATTGTCACCTTGTTCAACTGTCTGTAGTCGGTGCACAACCGCATGGTCCCATCTTTCTTTTTCACAAAAATAATCAGTGCTCCCCAAGGAGACACACTCGACCGAATGAAATCTTTCGCTGAAAGCTCCTCAATATGCTTCTTCAGCTCCGCCAACTCCGGTGGCGACATCCGGTATGGAGCTAATGAGATAGGCCCCACACCAGGCAATAAATCAATGGAGATCTCTATCTCCCTCTGCGGTGGAAACTCAGGAATCTCCTCGGGAAACACCTCGAGGAATTCCCTCACCACAGGAATGCCAGTGAGATCCTCCTGTGTCCCACTCACCAAACCTCCCAACATAACATAGCCAAATGCCCCTGCTCTCAAGGCCCTCCTCGCCTGCAGGACTGAAATGAACGGTGAGGAACTGGCTGTGGACCCACCCGGAGACATCACTACTCTCTTGGCACAGCAATCAATCAATGCACAGTTTCTGGACAACCAATCCATGCCCAGAATAATCTCCAAGTTGGCCATCGGCAGTCCTATCAGGTCTACCGAGAAGTCACGGCCATCCCACTGAAACGCTACATCGCGATGAACAGTGGAGGTCAAACATTTTTCTCCAGTGGCGGTGGTCACCCGCATCGGTGGAGAAAGCACATCACTGGGAAACTCAAGCCCTACAGCAATAGGGGTAGCAACAAAAGAGTGCGTTGCCCCGGAATCAAAAAGCACATCAACAGCTGAACTACCAATGGTAACAGTACCTCTGACCAGGTTTGGAGCTCTGTCCGACTGCTGACGATCAAGTGTGTATACTCGCCCCGTAGTAGGTGGCACTGCTGGTGCCCCAGTAGGAACCATCTGCAATGGCACAGCCTGCACTGCAGCAACTCTCGCCGTCGGGCAATCTCTGGAATAGTGGCCCTCCTTGCCACACTGAAAGCAAATCAACTGACCGGTAGAACACGGCCCAAAGTGTGACTTCCCGCATCCCGAGCATCTGGGAACAGGAGGTCTCGCTGTGATTCCCTGAGTGAAAGTCTTTTTAAACTGATTTGGCGCTTGCTTAGCCGCCAACTGTTTGCCCTTGCCTTTATTTGCAAACTTCCTGTCCCTCTAGGGAACGGAACCGCCGGTACCCTGTGGCACCTCAATCTTGGCCTTCTTGGCCTGACACGCACGGCAGTAGTCCTCAATGTCGCGGCACTGCTGTACCAACGCCCCGAAGTCTCTCGAAGCGGAACCAGCAATGTCCTCATTAAGTCCCCTCCGGAACTTAGCAGCAAGAAAAACAGGAGTCGGTCTCGCCATGCGGAAATGAGCGAACTTGACCAGCTCATTAAACTTGGCCAGGTACTCGTCGACAGATAACGAGCCCTGCACCAAACGGTCAAACTCTCCCTACTTCCTTTCCTGAGAGTCATATGGAAAGTACTGACCCAGAAAACACTCCTCGAAGAACGGCCACGTCATCACACGACCCTGCATCTCGTAGATGTGAGAAATGTTGGTCCACCACTCATGGGCCTCGCCCTCTAGCATGTAAGTGGCGAACATCAGCTTCTGCGGATCGGTACACTGCATGATCCGGAAGATCTTGTCCAACGCCTGTAGCCATCTGGCAGCAGCAATGGGATCATAAGATCCGTCGAAAGAAGGTGGCTTATGCTTGCGGAAAGCATTCAGCCTGCGGTCGATCTCGTCACGATCCTCAGCAAATACGGGGATGGATTGCAAAGCCCCCGTCAAATGACTGCCCTCACCCATCTGACTCTGGGTGTCCTCCTGTTGACTAGGCGGAGGTGGAGGCGGTGGAGGTGGTGGAGGACACTGGCCAGCAGCAGGACCAGCCCTCAACTCCTCCAACATGACCCTCATCATAGTCATGTTGGCCATCCGGTTCTCCTCCAGAACCTTAGCAGTGGCTCACCGATTCACCTCTCTGATAGCGTCCAGCATCGCCTGGTTTGCCAACCTCGTGGCCTCCTGGTCGACTAGTCGGGCCGCCTGCATCTCAGCTAATGCAGCCAGGATAGGATCCGATTGATCCTACCTCATACTAGGGTTCCTCCTTGGTGGCACCATGACTCTGCACAAGTTACACAAAGAATGAGTTGATCAGGCCCACGCCATGTGGTCACATATGCATCATCATAACACACACCAATCAGAGAGAACGCAAAGTAGACACGCAACGAACATCCTAAGTTATTGCAATACATACAGGCTTTTCCCTAGAAAGTGCTCTGATACCATAAAATGTAACAGCCCGTGTTAACCCGGATTGTTAACATACTATCGTATTAAGTCACGCTTAATTAAAATGCGGAATAACTTTTTCTTTAATTCAATTATGACGTCATTAAACTTAACCAACTTGATCACTTAATCAATTTCATAAAATACTGTCTGTATGTAAATTGCAAGACAACTAACTGAAATACCTCATATATAGATATAATCTGAGTATCTAAAGCCACAGGACTACAACACATAGCCTGGGTCAAAATCCTGATACTTTAATTACAACTTCAAATAAAAGACAATAACAAGTATGTCTGGCATGGACAAACCCCATGCTCACCAAATAAGGCAACAATGCCCAATAGCAGTCTCAACATAATATCATAATCAAAACGGAAAACATAACAGCAGTCAACATCCAGCATGTCAGCATATCATAAATATCAACTCAGCTCTGGCCTCCTGCCACCTGAGCCCTCAACATTACCTGATCCTGAAATAAGCGTCCCCAAACGTGGGGTGAGATCTCTAAACAAGAAATCTCAGTAAGACAAGGGGTCCTCAAGGATCTTCCACCCAAGCTCACTTACATGTGTAATATAAGTTCAAAAATAGTATTTACAATATAAGTTCCAAAACTATGCAATACAGCAGATAATCATGCCATGTGTGTTTATCAAATCTACTAGCCAGAGAAATGCAGGAATATGTCTAAACCCACAGCAGATAATCACCCACAGCCTCACCATCTTGTATGTACCACATACTCAGGCTTACCGTATAGGTGGACACCACATGCATATCATAAAAGCACATTGCATATAATAGCTCAACAGCACTTCCAAATCATCAAAGCATGTAACACAGCATGCATAAACCCATCCCCATGGGACATGGTGGAACATCAAAATGGCTAAACCAAGGACACGAAAGCTTACATTGCAAGCTAGCTATCCAAGCCAAGAGTCCAACCACTCACTAGTCCAAACACAGCAGTATCACAATCTGATATGGACCAATAATACATCATTAATTATGCGTCACAAGCATATAACTTAAAGACTACGCCTTTCCTTTATGTTTTACGTCTTAAGGCTTCCAACAAAGCCATAAGCCCTTAATCATGTGATTCTGACTTAGTTAATTAATTACAGAAGTTCAACTTCATTAATCTAGGATCCACAAACCCCCAATAGCTTACTGTTCACACAGCACAGCTACTGTTCTGCGAAATCCCAGAATATCCGGATATACAGGGAACATATCCGAATATGCCATATCCGGATATCATACTGACCATATCCGGATATACCATATCCGGATACCCAGATCCCACATCCGAATATGCATATCCGGATACCATATCCGGATACTGATATCCGGATATCTGCTCGACAAATATCCGGATATCTCACGACAGAATGAAGTTTCTGCATTTCGTGAATATCCAGTCCAAAGATCCCACTTTTAACACATATACACGTTAAAGCATGCGTCTTTAATCCATTTTAGGTTCATTATCATTATACCTTCTTGTTTACTCAATAAACATGGCCAAGACATCAACTTTAAGCATCACAACTTAAGATCAAAGGTGAGGGAACTTACCCCAAGCTTGAAACAGAGTAACAATGGCACTTGGAGCTCCCCAACAGCTCCCAAAACTCAGCCTTAACCAGTACACGAAAATAGCACCACAAGGATGGTTCTTACCCCCACAAAGGTCACCACTTGGACCTCAAATTGCCATGATCATGACCACCACACTCAACTCTCCAAACCAGCCCTCAAACTCAACTCACAATGGCTGAGTGTGCAGCCAATGTAGTCTCACACCCTCACAACTCACACCACCAAGTGTTTGTAAGAAGAAGAGAAGAAAGAATCATGGAGGAAATGGTCCAAGACTCAAGAAATGGTGAAGGGGAGTCAATGAAACAGTAGCCACCCTTCAGCCACCCAAAACTCACGTAAGAAAATAATGCAACCTAGGGTTTTGTGCCCTTAGTATGCATATAAATAAGTAATTGGTCCCTAGCGCGCAGTATTAGCCTTAATAGCAACGCAAAAGATCTTGATCCCAAACTTTGGAATCTAAACCTACACATTTTTCTAAGATTTTTCATATTTTTATTTTATTTTTCGGAGCACCTTTCTGGTACGCGCTTTTCCATAGCCAGTATCAGTTCTGGCATCAGATTACATTATTTTGACTTGAAACTTGTTTTACAAGTCCTGCATAATATTCTAGTAATTATCATTCATTCGTTATAATTTACCGTGATACTTTTCCGGTACGCATTTATACCGGGTAGCAGAACCGGTATCTGCGCTTTTCTTCCGAAAAGCAACTTTCAGCATTTTTACTCACTCAATATAATTATTTAAGCCCAATAATAATTATTAAGGTCAGTTATGTAATCATTTCCTAATTACCATAATTAATTCACTACTTACCTTAATTAGCGGTGCGGGTTCTTACAGCAGTCAACATCCAGCATATCAGCATGTCATAGTAATATCAACTCAGCTCTGGCCTCCTGCCACCTGAGCCCTCAACATTACCTGATCCTGAAATAAGCGTCCCCAAACGTGGGGTGAGATCTCTAAACAAGAAATCTCAGTAAGACAAGGGGTCCTCAAGGATCTTCCACCCCAAGCTCACTTACATGTGCAATATAAGTTCTAAAAACAGTAATTCAATATAAGTTCCAAAACTATGCAGTGCAGGAATACGTCTATAGCCACATAAGTACAAGGAACACCACTTGCACCTCACCCATAGCCTCACCATCTTGTATGTACCACATACTCAGGCTTACCGTATAGGTGGACATCACATGCATATCATAAAAGCACATTGCATATAATAGCTCAACAGCATTTCCAAAACATCAAAGCATGTAACACAGCATGCATAAACCACATCCCCATGGGACATGGTGGAACCACAACATGGCTAAACCGAGGACACGAAAGCTTACCTTGCAAGCAATCAATCCAAGCCCAGAGTCCAACCACTCTCAAGTCCAAACACAGCAGTATCACAATCTGTTATGGACCAATAATATATCATTAATTATGCATCACAAGCATACAACTTAAAGACTACGCCTTTCCTTTACGTTTTACTTCTTAAGGCTCCTAACAAAGCCATAAGCCCTTAATCATATGATCCTGACTTAGTTCAATAATTACAGAAGTTCAACTTCCTTAATCTAGGGTCCACAAACCCCCAATAGCCTACTGTTCACACAATACAGCTACTGTTCTTCGAAATCCCAGAATATCCGGATATCACAAGGGACATATTCGGATATGTAATATCCGGATATCACACTGACCATATCCGGATATACCATATCCGGATATCCATATCCCACATCCGGATATGAATATCCGGATACCATATCCGGATATTGATATCCGGATATCTGTTCGACAAATATCCGGATATCTCACGACAGAATGCAGTTTCTGCATTTCGTGCATATCCAGTCCAAAGGTCAAACTTTTACTCATTCTAAACGTTAAAGCATGCATCTTTAATTCTGTTTTAGGTTCATACTCAGATTACCCTCTTGTTTACTCATTAATCAAGGCAAGACATTAACTTTAAACATAAAAACTTAAGATCAAAGGTGGTAAAGCTTACCAAGCTTAAAGCATAGCAACAATGGCTCTTGGAGCTCACCAATGGACCTTCAAAATACTGACTTTGGTCCATAACGAAAATGGACCACCAAGGTTGGTTCTTCCTCCACCAAGATGACACTTTGAAGCTCAAAATGCCACACTAAGGTTCACACTACACACCCTCACACAGCCCCTAGACTCCACTAGGACAACAACATGCACTCAGCAATGGTGTCTCTAAACCCCACACAAGGCAAGCTCATCCAAGGCAATGGTGTTTGGGTAGAGAACCAAGAGTAAAAATGAAGTCTTGGCTCAAGAGAGTGAGGGAGATGAAGGTGGCAAGCAAGACACTCAGCTGCAGCCACACAAAGAAAAGGCACGTAGAGGCAAGGTTTTTGACCTAGGATCATGTGCCCACACATGAATATAAAGAGGTTAAGCCACAACGCGCAGTATTAGCCTTAATAGCTACGCAAAAGATCTTGATCCCAAACTTTGGAATCTAGACCTACACATTTTTCTAAGATTTTTCATATTTTTATTTTATTTTTCGAAGCACCTTACCGGTACGCGCTTTTCCATAGCCAGTATCAGTTCTGGCATCAAATCACATTATTTTGACTTGAAACTCGTTTTATAAGTCCTACATAATATTCTAGTAATTATCATGAACTTGTTATAATTTTCCGGGATACTTTTCCAGTACGTATTTATACCGGGTAGCAGAACCGGTATCTGCACTTTCTTCCGAAAAGCGACTTTCAGCATTCTTACCCACTAGTTATAATTATTAAAGCCTCATAATAATCATTAGGGTCAATTATGGAATCATTTCCTAATTAAGATAATTAATTCATTAATTACCTTAATTAGAGGTGCGGGTTCTTACACTTTTTGCAGACGATATTGTGCTTATTGATGAGAGCAAGGAGGGTGTTAATAGAAAACTTGAATTGTGGAGAAGCACATTGGAATCCAAAGGATTCACATTAAGTCGAAGCAAGACTGGGTATCTGAAGTGTGAGTTTTCTCTGGTACGAGATGGGGACCAAGAGCCCGTGCATTTAATTGGTCAAGAGGTACCCAAAAAAGATGCTTTTAAATACTTGGGCTCCATTTTACAAAAAGGTGGAGAGATTGATGAGGATGTAAATCATAGAATCAGAGCAGGGTGGATGAAATGGCGCAGTGCATCTGGGTTTTTGTGTGACCGCAAAATCCCCCTTAAGTTAAAAGGAAAATTCTATAAAACGGCAGTAAGACCGGCAATGCTATATGGAGCGGAATGCTGGCCAGCACATAGGCAACATGAGCATAAGATGGGAGTAGCAGAGATGAGGATGTTAAGGTGGATATGTGGTTACACAAAGATGGATAAGATAAGAAATGAAGATATTCGACGAAAGGTCGGTGTAGTATCGGTTGCCGAGAAGATGAGAGAACATAGATTGAGGTGGTTTGGGCACGTGATGAGAAGGCCCCTAGATGCTCCTGTAAGAACAAAAGTTTGTTACCAAGAGCTCAACACAAAAAGAGGCAGAGGTCGGCCGAAACTTACTTGGGGGAAGGTAGTAAAACAAGATTTAATTGAGTGGGATATAGATTGGCGGACGGTGTGTCTTAGAACGGAATGGAGAAAAGCTATAAGTATGGTGGAGGGTTAGACCCGTGGTTATTCCTATGTTCCAGATGGTCCCTTTTTAGTCCTTTTCCTCTTCATTTCCCCCACTTCTTCTTGTCCCTTTCTTTTACACTTTTATTTATTTATATATACATATATATATATATATTATTATTTTTTTATTTTTTCTACAATTTTATATCTTTCATGTGGGTTCATCTACCACCGACCCCAATTAATTTGGGATAAAGGTGATTTGATGTTGATGTTGATGTTGATATATATATCACAAATTGCGAGATGATTTCTGTCACTACACCAAAAACGGCATTTTACCACGGCAATCTAGCAATGACTTATGTAGGTTGTTATTCAATAATGACTAATTTAGATCAGAGCAGTATTGACTAATTTAAATCATAGCCACGTAATCGGAGTTAAGAAAAGCAAGTGCTCTTCTCACAAAAAAGAAAAGAAAAAGAGAGCATGGACACACATGTTAGCATCGTTTCTTTCCCCTTCGATACAAAACCCTATTTCTCTTTCTCTCTCTTGCTCTTTCTTTCTCTGGAGATGCGATTGTTGTTGTGAATTTTCTCCATGATTCGCTCTCTCTTCTTCAAATGCTGGTCGATCCTTCTTCTGTCCCTCCACAAGCTACGGTTTGCAATCCTAATTCCATTTGAATTTTGAATTTCACCCCTGAATCTGAGTTTTATTTGTACAAATTTTGAGTGCAGTGTTTCTAAATTAGGGTTAAAAGTGGAAAAAACACTTTGTTTTCGTAAATTTCTAGTTTATGAGCTAGTTTGGTTAACAACTTAAAACTAATTTATGATTTTTTTCTTATTTTCTTTTTCTTTTTATATTTCAAGAACCCTGTTTTCACTGCTTCCTTCAGTTTCTGATGTGTTTCGCTAATAGGGAGTTACAATTTCTTTCTCTCTTTTTTTCCCCTTCATCTTCTCACTTTTTGTAATCTTTTTTATAATTTATCTCAAGCATTTTAAATTATAATTTTTTTGTAGACCTGAAAAGATACACTGAGTTTTTCGATCTGAGTATTTAAAATTTGATTTTTAAATGCCCAGAGAGGTCAGAGAGAAACTATCTGCTTCTTTTTTGCACAAGAACAAATGATCTTTCATTGTTTACTCTCCCTAAATCACCATGTTTTCTTACTCCTCCTTGTGTAGAAATTGTGATATAATGTTCTTATATTTCTAAAAATGTGATATAATATTAGCAAAATCACATAGTAGCACGATTCCTACTGGCTTTATTTTCCTTTATTATGTCTCCATCATTTGCATCCTCAAAGTGTCCTTGATTAAATTCGCCAACTTACTATACTCTTGAGTCCTGACGGCTAGTTATTATTACATATTAAAACTTCTTATTAATATTGATAATTTGTTTCAAGTAAAACTAGCTTGTTAAGATTATATATGAATGAAATGAAATGTAATGGATATCTTTCTATTTAATAATTTTATTTCTGAATAACTTTAGATTGATTTGTGGAGAAAAAATAGTGTAGCTTTTCAATTTCCCTTTTAAGGTAACATACTTGAAATCTAGTGATTTATTCTCAAGATATCATCTATATCTTCTCTATTTTAAGGTTGAAAAGATGATGTTATACTCTTGAGTATTTGATAGGGTTTGATGCCTAATAATGTTAGTTGGTTTAAAATGAAACTATGCTTCAAAGGTTAATAAAAATGCATGTTGGTGGGTTAAAAACCTAATTTGGGTTTCGGCCTATGCATGGATAATATAATGTATCATGTCTTTGATGTTATATCAATATGAAATCATGGACAAGTAAATGGAAGCTTAGAGTAAATGGATTTGGGTTTTAATTGAAGAAAAACTATAAACACCTATGTATATAGCCAATTTGGCTATGCCATTGAATGAGCATGGAAGTATAATATAATGAGTTTAAAGTGTACAATGATATTTTTAATAAGTTGTTAGGTGAATGGAATATTCATTGTTCATGAAAAAGATGTCAAATCGGCCATATAGAGATAAAATGGATGGAATCATGTTTGATCATGGTTTACTTAATGTTGATGAACCTTAAGATGTGTTTGCATGATTAGAATAATGAAAGGATCATTTGAAAACCTAATTAGGTCACTTGGAGTTTAAAGTGGACAATTAAGGTAAATAAAGAAAGATATCATTGAAAATGATTTGACAATGACTTTTATGGTGATTAAAATGCCAATGGAACCTTAAAGAGTTATTAAAAGCTTGGCAAATTCATGAATTGATCCATGCTATATTTAGCTATTAAGTGGTTTAATGGAGTTGGAAGTTGTTTTATAGATAACTACTTGAAAAGGTGATGGATTAAGTTAGGTGATGGATTAAGAAAAGGTGAATGAAAAAAATATAAGGATAATGAATTGACTAGCCCAATTATAACACCTCGCATTTCTAAGTTTAAATATTAAAATATTAAATGAGAATTAAAAAGAAGGATTAGTGAAAATCCTGAATATTAGGCCAAAATACAAAGAAAAGGGCAAAAAGGTAAATTAGCCATGCACACAACCCTAGGAAGGAAATTGAGTAGAAGATCTCAGATGATAAAAAGAACCCTGGAAATGGATGCAGAACGAAAAATTGAGTGGGCAGGTGTAACAGCCCGTGTTAACCCGGTCTGTTAACACACTATCGTATTAAGCCACGCTTAATTAAAATGCGGAATAACTTTTTCTTTAATTCAATTATGACGTCATTAACTTAACCAACTTGATTACTTAATCATTTTCATAAAAAATACTGCCTGTATGTAAATTGCAAGACAACTAACAGAATACCTCGTACATAAATATAATGTGTGTATCTAGAACCGCAGGACTACACATGCAGCCTGGGTCAAAATCCTGATACATTAATTACAACATTAAAAATAAAAGGACAATAACACAATCATGTGGCATGGACAAACCCCATGCTCACCAAATAAGGCAACAATGCCCAACAATTAGTCTCAACATAATCAGCATAATAAAAGCGGAAAACATAACAGCAAATCCAGTAAGACAGCATATCAGAATATCAGCTCAACTCTGGCCTCCTGCCACCTGAGCCCTCAACATTACCTGATCCTGAAATAAGCGTCCCCAAACGTGGGGTGAGATCTCTAACAAGAAATCTCAGTAAGACAAGGGGTCCTCAAGGAGTCTCCACCCCAAGCTCACTTACATGTGTAATATAAGTTCTAAAAACAGTATTACAGTATAAGTTCTAAAATCATGCGATGCAGCAATTAATCATGTCATGTGTGCTTTCAAATCTACTGGCCAGAGAAATGTAGGAATACGTCTATGCCTACATGAGTACATGGATACTACCTGCACCTCACCCACATGCTTCTCCATCTTGTATGTACTACATACTCAGGATTGCCGTCTAGGTGGACACCACATGCATATCATAATGCTCATTACATATAAACAGCTCAACAGCATTTCCAAAATAATCAAAGCATGTAACACAGCATGCATAAACCCATCCCCATGGGACATGGTGGAACATCAAAATGGCTAAACCGAGGACACGAAAGCTTACCTTGCAAGCTAGCTATCCAAGCCAAGAGTCCAACCACTCACTAGTCCTCAAACAGCAGTATCACAATCTGATATGGACCATTTATCAAGTCAATATTAATGCACAACATGCATACAACTTAAAGACTACGCCTTTCCTTTACGTTTTACGTCTTAAGGCTTCCAACAAAGCCATTAGCCCTTAATCATATGATTCTGACTTAGTTCATTTATTACAGAAGTTCAACTTCCTTAAACTAGGGTCCACACACCCATAATAGCTTACTGTTCATACAGTAAAGCTACTGTCTGCGCAGAACCCAGGATATCCGGATATCAGAAGGGGCATATCCGGATATGCCATATCCGGATATCACACTGGACATATCCGGATATGTCATATCCGGATACCCAGATCCCATATCCGGATATCAATATCCGGATACCATATCCGGATACTGATATCCGGATATCTGTTCGACAAATATCCGGATATCTCACGACAGAATGCAGTTTCTGCATTTCGTGAATATCCATCCCAAAGGTCCAACTTTTAATACATGTACACGTTAAAGCATGCATCTTTAGTTCATTTTAGGTTCATATACCTTATACCCTCTTGTTTACTCATTAAACATGGTCAAGACATCAACTTTAAGCATTATAAACCCATGATCATAGTGAGGTAACTTACCAAAGTTCAAAACAGAGGCAAGGTGTGCTCTTGGAGCCCTCTCAAGACACTTCAAACTCAGCCTAAGTGTGAGCACGAAAATGGCACTTCAAGGTGGGTTCTTGCACCACAAGAAGGCACTTTGAAGCTCACAATGACTACCACAAAGTAGCCATTACTTAAGCTTCAAACTCATGCTCACTAACTACCTCTCAACTCAGAATGATGGCCACAATGCAGCCCCAAGATTAACTCTCACCTTCACAATGCTTAAACAAGCATGAAAGGTGATCACTTGGCTAAGGAAAGAAGAAGAAAGAAGAAGAAGGAAGAAGAAGAAGAAGAAGAAGAAGGGAGGGTAGTGGCAGCTGCAGCACAAGACCCACGTAGGTGTAATAAAATGCCTAGGGTTTTATGCTAATGTGCCTATTTATAGGCACAAGTCACTAATCGCGCAGTATTAGCCTTAATCGCAAAGTAAAAGATATTGATCCCAAACTTCGGATTCTAGACCTACGCATTTTTCTAAGATTTGTCATATTTTTATTTTATTTTTCGGAGCACCTTTCCGGTACGCGCTTTTCCATAGCCAGTATCAGTTCTGGCATCAGATTACGTTATTTTGACTTGAAACTTATTTTTACAAGTCCTACATAATATTCTAGTAATTATCATGCGTTCGTTATAATTTTCCGGGATACTTTTTCGGTACGCATTTATACCGAGTAGCAGAACCGGTATCTGCGCTTTTCTTCCGAAAAGCGACTTTCAGCATTTTTACTCACTCAATATAATTATCTAAGCCCATTAATAATTATTAGGGTCAATTATGGAATTATTTCCTAATTATCATAATTAACTTACTAATTACCTTAATTAGCGGTGCGGGTTCTTACATTCACCCCACCTTTTTAAGGATTTTGTCCTCAAAATCAGAAACATACCTGTCTCGAAAGTCGGGATACTGTCGGAGAAGCTCATCCTCTCGCTCCCAGGTACACTCCTCAGGAGTTCTTCCTGACCATTGTACTTTGACCATCGGAATGATCTTGCTCCTCAACTGCTTCTCGCCACGAGCGAGGACCTTGAGTGGTCCGACGGGAGTCTTCAGGTTCTCCCGAACCTCCACATCATCCGGCTGCACCACGTGCGAAGGATCTGCTATGTACTTTCGAAGCTGAGACACGTGAAACACGTCATGGATATTGGCTAGGTTCGGAGGTAAGGCGAGTCGATAGGCAACTGGTCCTACTCTACCAAGGATCTGGTAGGGCCCAATGAATCGCGGGCTCAACTTCCTCACGCCGAGTGCCCGTCCAACACCGGTGACAGGTGAAAGTTTCACAAACACGTGCTCACCCTCACTGAACTCCAGTGGTCGATGCTTGACATCATAGTAGCTCTTCTGGCGATTCTGCGCCTGCTTCAACTTTTCCCTGATCATCTGGATCTGTAGGGTAGTATCTTGGACAAAGTCCAAGCCGAAAAGCTCTTTATCTCCAACCTCAGACCAGCAGGTAGGAGTCCGACACCTCCTACCGTACAGCGCCTCGTAGGGTGCCATGCCCAGACTAGCATGAAAACTGTTGTTGTACGAGAATTCAACCAACGGAAGGTACCTATCCCATGCAGAACCCTGCTCCAACGTGCAAGCTCTCAACATGTCCTCCAATGTCTGGATGGTCCGCTCAGTCTGTCCGTCAGTCTGAGGGTGATAGGCGGTACTCAATCTCAACTGCGTACCAAAAGCCTCCTGCAGCGCCTCCCAGAACCGAGATGTGAACTTCGGGTCCCTATCACTGATGATACTCTCGGGCACCCCGTGAAGCCTCACAATCTCGCGGACATATAGCTTGGCCAACTGCTCTGTAGTGAAGCTCACCTTCACTGGAAGAAAATGGGCAGACTTGGTCAATCTGTCCACTATGACCCAGATAGAGTCACAACCAGCCTGAGTTTTAGGCAATCCCACCACGAAGTCCATGGAAATATTTTCCCACTTCCACTGTGGAATCTCCAGAGGTTGAAGTTTACCAGACGGTTTCTGGTGCTCGATCTTCACTTTCTGACATATAAGGCACTTGGACACGTAGACCGCTATGTCCTTCTTCATGCCCGGCCACCAAAAATTCCTTTTCAAGTCCTGATACATTTTCGTAGCACCAGGGTGGATAGTGAACCGGCCCTTATGAGCCTCTGTCATAACCTCTTCGGTCAATGGCCCTCGAGGAATGACAATCCTCTTCTGGAACAGCAGCAATCCGTCAGCGTTCCAAGACACACCGTCCTGGTTCTTCACATAATCCAGACACTCTCTCTGCACTTGCGCCTCTTTGATCTTTTCCATCAGTTCATTAATCACTTCTGCTGTCTCCATCTCAAGTAGTGCACCCCCAAACAAGGAGTTCACTCTCAAGTCTCTGAACTTCTCGATCACCTCGTAGTCGTTCATCATTAAACTGGATAAGCTCACGGATTTCCGACTCAAAGCATCGGCTACCACATTGGCCTTGCCAGGGTGATACCTCAACTCAAAGTCGTAGTCCTTCAAGAACTCCATCCATCTTCGCTGTCTCATGTTCTACTCCTTCTGGTCAAACAGGTATTTCAGGCTCTTGTGATCACTGAATACAGCAAACTTCATGCCAAACAGGTAATGCCTCCAAATCTTGAAAGCAAAAACGATGGCTGCCAACTCCAAGTCGTGAGTCGGGTAGTTCTCCTCATGAGGTTTCAATTGTCTTGAAGCGTAAGCAACCGCTTTCCCTTTCTGCATCAGCACACAGCCAAGTCCTTTACCAGAGGCATCGCAGTATAATTCGAATTGCTCCGCAGGATCAGGAAGGACTAACACAGGAGCAGTAGTCAGTCTCTCCTTTAACTCCTGGAAACACTCCTCACACTCATGTGTCCACACGAATGGAGTCTCCTTTCGGGTAAGGCGAGTCATCGGTAGCACCATCTTGGAGAATCCCTCGATGAACCTCTGATAGTAGCCTGCCAAACCCAGGAAGCTTCTCACTTCTGTAACTGTCTTGGGCCTCTCCCAGTCCATCACGGCCTCAATCTTGTTAGGATCAACTGCAACTCCATTAGCAGAAATAACATGACCCAGAAATTTCACCGCCTTGAGCCAGAACTCACATTTCGACGGCTTAGCATAAAGCTTTTTCTCTTTTAGCACTTGCAGCACAATCTTCAAGTGCTCGGTATGCTCCTCCTCCATCTTGGAGTAGATCAAGATGTCGTCAATGAAGACGATCACAAACTGATCCAGGTACGGCTGGAAAATCCTGTTCATGTAGTCCATGAACGCTGCGGGTGCATTGGTGAGTCCAAACGGGATCACCAAGTACTCGTAGTGCCCGTACCTCGAGCGAAATGCTGTCTTTGGGACATCCTCCGGCTTAACCCGTATCTGATGATAACCGGACCGGAGGTCGATCTTGGAATACACGCAAGCACCCCTGAGCTGATCCAGCAAATCATCAATGCGTGGAAGAGGGTACTTGTTCTTGATTGTCACCTTGTTCAACTGTCGGTAGTCGGTGCACAACCGCATGGTCCCATCTTTCTTTTTCACAAATATGACCGGTGCTCCCCAGGGAGACACACTCGGCCGAATAAAATCTTTTGCTGAAAGCTCCTCGATATGCTTCTTCAGCTCCGCCAACTCTGGTGGCGACATCCGGTATGGAGCCAACGAGATAGGCCCCACACCAGGCAATAAATCTATGGAGAACTCTATCTCCCTCTGCGGTGGAAACTCAGGAATCTCCTCAGGAAACACCTCGAGGAATTCCCTCACCACAGGAATGCCAGTGAGATCCTCCTGTGTCCCACTCACCAAACCTCCCAACATGACATAGCCAAATGCCCCTGCTCTCAAGGCCCTCCTCGCCTGCAGGACTGAAATGAACGGTGAAGAACTGGCTGTGGACCCACCCGGAGACATCACCACTTTCTTGGCACAGCAATCAATCATTGCGCAGTTTCTGGACAACCAATCCATGCCCAAAATAATCTGAAGGTTGGCCATCGGTAATCCTATCAGATCTACCGAGAAGTCACGGCCATCCCACTGAAACGCTACATCGCGATGAACAGTGGAGGTCAAACATTTTTCTCCGGTGGCGGTGGTAACCCGCATCGGTGGAGAAAGCACATCACTGGGCAACTCAAGCCCCACAGCAATAGGGGTAGCAACAAAAGAGTGCGTTGCCCCGGAATCAAACAAAACATCAGTAGTTGATCCACCAATGGTAACAGTACCTCTGACCAGGTTCGGAGCTCTGTCCGACTGCTGACGATCAAGTGTGTAGACTCGTCCGGTAGTAGGTGGCACGGTTGGTGCCCCAGTAGGAACCATCTGCAAAGGCACAGCCTGTACTGCAGCAACTCTCGTCGTCGGGCAGTCTCTGGAGTAGTGGCCCTCCTTGCCACACTGGAAGCAAATCAGCTGACCGGTAGAGCACGCCCAAAATGTGACTTCCCGCATCCAGAACATCTGGGAGCAGGAGGTCTAGCGGTGTTCCCCTGAGCAACAGTCTTCCTGAACTGATTTGGCGCTTGCTTAGCTGCCAACGGTGGTTTGCCCTTGCCCTTATGGGCAAAATTCTTGTTCTTCCAGGGAGTAGCACCACCAGCGCTCTGCGGCACCTCAACCTTGGCCCTCTTGGCCTGACTCGCCCGGCAGTAGTCCTCGATGTCGCGGCACTGCTGCACCAACGCTCCGAAGTCTCTCGAAGCAGAACCGGCGAGGTGTCCAGCAATATCCTCATTAAGTCCCCTCCGGAACTTGGCCGCCAAGAATGTAGGAGTAGGCCTCGCCATGCGAAAATGAGAGAACTTGACCAGCTCATTAAACTTGGCCAGGTACTCGTCGACAGACAACGAGCCCTGCACCAACCGGTCAAACTCCCCCTGCTTCCTCTCCTGTGAGTCATAAGGGAAGTACTGACCCAAGAAGCTCTCCTCGAAGAATGGCCACGTCATCACATGACCCTGCATCTCGTAGACCTGAGATAGGTTGGTCCACCACTCATGGGCCTCGCCCTCCAGCATGTATGTGGCGAACAGCAGCTTCTGCGGATCGGTGCACTGCATGATCCGGAAAATCTTGTCCAGCGCCTGTAGCCATCTGGCAGCAGCAATGGGATCATACGATCCGTCGAAGGTAGGTGGCTTATGCTTGCGGAAAGCATTCAGCCGGCGATCGATCTCGTCACGATCCTCAGCAAGAACGGGGATAGTCTGCATAGCCCCCGTCAAATGACTACCCTCGCCCATCTGGCTCTGGGTGTCCTCCTGTTGACTAGGCGGAGGTAGAGGCGGTGGCGGCGGTGGAGGTGGTGGAGGACCCTGGCCCGCAGCAGGACCAGCCCTCAACTCCTCCAACATGACCCTCATCATAGTCATGTTGGCCATCCGGTTCTCCTCCAGAACCTCTGTCGTGGTTTGCCGGTTCGCATCTCTAATTGCGTCCAGCATTGCCCGGTTTGCCAGCCTCGTGGCTTCCTGGTCGGCTAGTCGGGCCGCCTGCATCTCAGCTAATGCAGCCAGGACAGGATCCGATTGATCCTCGCTCGTACTCGTGTTCCTCCTCGGTGGCACCATGACTCTGCACAAGTTACACAAAGAATGAGTTGATCAGGCCCACGCCATGTGGTCACATATGCATTATCATAACACACACCAGTCAGAGAGAACGCAAAGTAGACACGCAACGACTCATCCTAAGTTATTGCAATACATACAGGCTTTTCCCTAGAAAGTGCTCTGATACCATAAAATGTAACAGCCCGTGTTAACCCGGTCTGTTAACACACTATCGTATTAAGCCACGCTTAATTAAAATGCGGAATAACTTTTTCTTTAATTCAATTATGACGTCATTAACTTAACCAACTTGATTACTTAATCATTTTCATAAAAAATACTGCCTGTATGTAAATTGCAAGACAACTAACAGAATACCTCGTACATAAATATAATGTGTGTATCTAGAACCGCAGGACTACACATGCAGCCTGGGTCAAAATCCTGATACATTAATTACAACATTAAAAATAAAAGGACAATAACACAATCATGTGGCATGGACAAACCCCATGCTCACCAAATAAGGCAACAATGCCCAACAATTAGTCTCAACATAATCAGCATAATAAAAGCGGAAAACATAACAGCAAATCCAGTAAGACAGCATATCAGAATATCAGCTCAACTCTGGCCTCCTGCCACCTGAGCCCTCAACATTACCTGATCCTGAAATAAGCGTCCCCAAACGTGGGGTGAGATCTCTAACAAGAAATCTCAGTAAGACAAGGGGTCCTCAAGGAGTCTCCACCCCAAGCTCACTTACATGTGTAATATAAGTTCTAAAAACAGTATTACAGTATAAGTTCTAAAATCATGCGATGCAGCAATTAATCATGTCATGTGTGCTTTCAAATCTACTGGCCAGAGAAATGTAGGAATACGTCTATGCCTACATGAGTACATGGATACTACCTGCACCTCACCCACATGCTTCTCCATCTTGTATGTACTACATACTCAGGATTGCCGTCTAGGTGGACACCACATGCATATCATAATGCTCATTACATATAAACAGCTCAACAGCATTTCCAAAATAATCAAAGCATGTAACACAGCATGCATAAACCCATCCCCATGGGACATGGTGGAACATCAAAATGGCTAAACCGAGGACACGAAAGCTTACCTTGCAAGCTAGCTATCCAAGCCAAGAGTCCAACCACTCACTAGTCCTCAAACAGTAGTATCACAATCTGATATGGACCATTTATCAAGTCAATATTAATGCACAACATGCATACAACTTAAAGACTACGCCTTTCCTTTACGTTTTACGTCTTAAGGCTTCCAACAAAGCCATAAGCCCTTAATCATGTGATTCTGACTTAGTTCATTTATTACAGAAGTTCAACTTCCTTAAACTAGGGTCCACACACCCATAATAGCTTACTGTTCATACAGTAAAGCTACTGTCTGCGCAGAACCCAGGATATCCGGATATCAGAAGGGGCATATCCGGATATGCCATATCCGGATATCACACTGGACATATCCGGATATGTCATATCCGGATACCCAGATCCCATATCCGGATATCAATATCCGGATACCATATCCGGATACTGATATCCGGATATCTGTTCGACAAATATCCGGATATCTCACGACAGAATGCAGTTTCTGCATTTCGTGAATATCCATCCCAAAGGTCCAACTTTTAATACATGTACACGTTAAAGCATGCATCTTTAGTTCATTTTAGGTTCATATACCTTATACCCTCTTGTTTACTCATTAAACATGGTCAAGACATCAACTTTAAGCATTATAAACCCATGATCATAGTGAGGTAACTTACCAAAGTTCAAAACAGAGGCAAGGTGTGCTCTTGGAGCCCTCTCAAGACACTTCAAACTCAGCCTAAGTGTGAGCACGAAAATGGCACTTCAAGGTGGGTTCTTGCACCACAAGAAGGCACTTTGAAGCTCACAATGACTACCACAAAGTAGCCATTACTTAAGCTTCAAACTCATGCTCACTAACTACCTCTCAACTCAGAATGATGGCCACAATGCAGCCCCAAGATTAACTCTCACCTTCACAATGCTTAAACAAGCATGAAAGGTGATCACTTGGCTAAGGAAAGAAGAAGAAAGAAGAAGAAGGAAGAAGAAGAAGAAGAAGAAGAAGAAGAAGGGAGGGTAGTGGCAGCTGCAGCACAAGACCCACGTAGGTGTAATAAAATGCCTAGGGTTTTGTGCTAATGTGCCTATTTATAGGCACAAGTCACTAATCGCGCAGTATTAGCCTTAATCGCAAAGTAAAAGATATTGATCCCAAACTTCGGATTCTAGACCTACGCATTTTTCTAAGATTTGTCATATTTTTATTTTATTTTTCGGAGCACCTTTCCGGTACGCGCTTTTCCATAGCCAGTATCAGTTCTGGCATCAGATTACGTTATTTTGACTTGAAACTTGTTTTTACAAGTCCTACATAATATTCTAGTAATTATCATGCGTTCGTTATAATTTTCCGGGATACTTTTTCGGTACGCATTTATAGCGAGTAGCAGAACCGGTATCTGCGCTTTTCTTCCGAAAAGTGACTTTCAGCATTTTTACTCACTCAATATAATTATCTAAGCCCATTAATAATTATTAGGGTCAATTATGGAATTATTTCCTAATTATCATAATTAACTTACTAATTACCTTAATTAGCGGTGCGGGTTCTTACAGCAGGCAAGTTTCAGAAAATTCAGTGAATAGTATTTTTACCGGGTAAAAATACCGCGGTACGATTGCACCGTAAAACGTGCCGATTGAGTTTTGAGCTATAGGTTTTGAATACAAGTTATAAATGGTTTATAGAACTAGGAAATATAGTTTGTGATGAAATTTGACATAAATTAGTAAGTTTGGGGAAGCGTGCCTACGGCGTGCGCAACAGCTTAAAACCGCAATCTCTCCGAACGACCGGAAATCTCCTGATTCATCTGATCAAGGGTAATTAAAGGACAATGGCTAATGTTAGAAATTAAAGTTTCTAAATAGGTTATGAAATCATGGACATTTAGTGGAATCAGAGGGAAATTTAAGTTAGTTTGAAATCGCGTGAGGTGGCGGTGGGACCCACCCCACTTAAAATCACTTAAGCCACATGTGCACAAGCACTATTCATCATCTCCCACACCCTCCCTCTCTCTAAAAACCGTGAACCCTCCCTCCCCAACACCCATTTCACTTACATTTTTCATTCCTCCATAACTTAGTCATTTAGGCACTAAATCCATTAATTCTTGTCTTGAAATTTGTTGGAAATCACCTTCCAAACACATTGGTGGTATCCATTAGCCTTGAAACCCTCTCATTGGTGAGATATAGGCAAAAATCAGTCACGAAATTCTTGAGAATTTTGGTGTTCATGGAGTTGTTTGGAGCTCTAATGGTTTAGGAGGTCTTGGAGGAGCCTTGTGCCTAGCTTGTGAGTAAGTTTCTTCATCATTTCCAAGGTGTAATTTTTGGATTTATATCATGAACCCTAAAGGGGATTTTGTTGATTTGTGTTGTTAGAGAGCTCAAATGGAAAATGTGTATTAGATGATGATGTCTTAGAATGATATGTTAGAGCTATAAATGCAATGAAAATTATTGGTGAAAAATATGGTTTTTAACTTAGGAAAATTTGATGATTTCATGACTTTGAGTTTTGGAAATGTGTTAGGATTGTGTTGGTGAGTTGTTGTATGATAATATAATAGTATTATATTATGTGTAGAATGGTTAAAATTGATTGAAAGTTCCTTGGAATTCACCTATGTAGAATTTGGCCATTAAGGAAAAATTAGGGATTTGATGTTGTTGGCATTGTTTGGATGATGTATTATGTGTTAAATGATAATTAGGTGGGTTGTGTGGTGGTTGGAAGATTGGAAAACCAATGGAAAAATGATTGGTAGTGTTGAGTAGTTAATTGGACCTAGAGCAAAATATCAGGCAAAACGACATTTTAATGACGAAAAATGAAAAGTGGCACTTGATATGACCTTTCAGTAACCTAAGGATGCCTAAGAAAATGAGAAAGAAAATTTAGAAAAATAAAATGTAAAATAAAACATGTTTGGCCGAACCTACCCTGTGTAGGTGAGTTTTTTGACGTTTTCGTACTTTGATAGATTTGTCGTGTATTGATGATTCATACATGGTTGTTGTAGGTTGTCGTACGTTGATTTGAACCCCGAACCGTGAATTCGGTGGATTACCCTTGGTCCTGGACCAAGTGGTATTGAGGTGAGTAATTGGAACCATGCTTGTGTAATTGATAACTTGCATGTGTTGTGTGAATTTTGAGTAATTAGGAATGTCCTCTGTTTAGGCATTTCTGCTGTATAAAGAGGACTATACAGGTAACCTCTTGGTACTGGGGCTTGATCCCCTTGTGTGTTCCACCATGCCCGTTGAGGGTGATGGTAGGAAATGTATGTAAATAATGTAGAATAACATGATCATTCATTTAGTATGTATGTTGGTGCATAGGTACCGAGTCTCTAGCCAGTAGATAGTTTGCCTTCGGGCGTTTCGGACTTCCATTGGATAGGTCTCCGAGATTGAGTTCCAGTTGACCTAGGGTCGTGGTGTGTAATCCGGATAGGAGCACACTAGGAAGTCTCGGGTGTATATGGATGGAGGGGTACCTTGGTTTGTTGTTCTAGGAACACGCCTTGGATGAGATCCATAGGCTTATATGCCGAGCCATTAGGCAAGACGTTGCGTGGTATTGGCATCGACCATTCCAGCTTCGTCGTATTTTGTATCCTTATGATCCCCAGTTTCTCTAAATCCCTTGCTTTATCCTATTTTTCAAGATGTTATTTTATGTTATTTATATGCATCGAAGTGAGCCATTGGGCGGAGTATTCTCCAGAACCTCTGGGTTACTGAGATATATACGTATATCTCACCCCGTCTTGGGGACTTTATTTCATGAGGTAGCAGTGGTGCTGGAGCGGCGGGCAAGAAGCCCGTAGGATGAGTCGTTGGAGGACTTTATATTTTGCATTTTGATGGCCATTGGGCCTAGGCTAGACTTAGGGCATGAACATTGTATATGTATTTAGGATGAGATTCAGTGTCATATTTGTTCATGTCATTTTGCCTATTGTATATGTCATTTCAAGATTTATGTTTTATGTTGTAATTGAAGGTTATGAATTTGCAAGTTGTAATATGTAATTGAGACGTTGTGATTATACATGGATACTTGATGTAATATGATGGAAGGGCCTTAGGCCTATTTTAGGATTAGAATTATGTGTATGTCTAGAAAATGCATGTAAATGGACATTGGTGATTGAAATTGCTAAGTGTAATAAAGTAAGCAATATGATATGAATTGTATAAAGTAATATAAAATGTAATGGGTTGTAAGAGCCCCAAGGCATTATTGGTCCTTGTGTGTGCCACCCATTGATTATTAGGTACATTTGATGTCTTAGAACACATTTGCAAATTTGGGAATTTTTGTAAAAACAAAAGAAACTCTGGCGAATTTTTTGTAAATTGACATAATTTAGGCGAACTTCATGAGAGCATATCTCCCTCCATAGAGGTCCGATAGGGACGTGTCATACGTCATTTTGAAGGTTGAGATGTCCTCTATATTATGGTAAAATTTGGTAAAATTATGGGTTGGGAGTCGTCCTGTAAGAAGCTGTAAACGCAGACTGCCTATTTGCTTACTGCACTTGTGGCAGTTATGGACCGGTTTTGGGAAAATTATTCTGGCTTCATTTCTTGGTCAAATTAAGTGTATGATATATAAAATTGAATATTGAGGTGTCTAGTTTGCTGAATAAAAATTTGAGAGCAAATTGTTCAGTGGATTTTCTGCATAAATTGATTAAGTGAAGGATGTTTGGAGCTGTTTTGGGGTTGGTTGGCAGCCTTGCTTGTCCAACTTCAAACGGCGATATCTGGAGCAAACAAGAACGAAATAAATCGTGTGATAGCTTCCTAGAAAGGTAATTGAGTGTAGAATAATATATCCAGAGGTTTGCGACATGCGGATTCTCTGCAGAAATTCAGAGACCGGACCACATTCGGATAGGTAGAAAACGTAAAAGTGAGAAATTGGCTAACTGGGTTTATGAGGACCCCTTAGTGACTTGAGAGAAGTAATATAAGATGTAAAAGTAGTTTAATTAAGTATTCCGCAAATATTTTACAGTTACGGTCACAACTTTTATTTATTACGCTTTTTACGATTTTAAATGCTCGCGTAATAAACGGAAAATATTTACTCGCATTTTTATACTAAGAATTGTTGTGATTGTAACTGCGCTTAATATCATAATTAATGTTAACAATACCGGTGTACAACGGGCTGCTACACCAATATTCGACTATCACATGATGTATAGCCTGGGAGGTTTTTTTAATTCAAGTAATTGGTGATAAAGAATCTATATAAGTCACCTAGGTTAATTGGAGAACTAACAAGTAAAATATTTGTGAATTGCAAGTGACACTTCTTCAGTAATTGACAGTGTTTTATTTTATGCTATTAGAGTTGACTCAGGAGAAATACATTGGAAGACCAAGTTGCTTGTAAGAAAAGCTTAACAGGTAAGCTCTTGATTTAAGGAGTTTTCTCTTAGCCTGTAGTTCTACCAGAATCCGGTGGTTGATGGTTTATGTCTGTATTAATGATATGGTTAGACACTAGTATAGTTGTATTCGTATAGTAAATAAATGTGAATATATGTGAAGTAATGGTGTTGATCTATTTGAGATATCTGATGATGTTAATAGGTTTAATGACTTGACATATCTGATAAATTATGAACTATGTGATATGTTTGATTAATTGTGATATGATTGATATGTCTGACAATTCTCATATAAACTGATAAGTCTGAAATTTTGGTGGTTTGATATGTCTGACAAGTTTGATGTTTGATGTTTTCATAAGTGCAATGTGGTGATGAATTTTGGTGTGTATGATGATGTGATGGGGAATATGTATATACATTGTAGTGTCACAGGGGTTAAAATATATGTAATATGTTTTATACATATATTACGGATTATGAAAAAATCCTAATTAAAAAGGGATACACTAATTGTGTGTTTGAATTAAAGTGCATATTCTGATAATGTGATTATAAAAAAGGTGATATTTGATAAGGTGTAATATATATAGGGCAATGTTAGTCTTATGCAGTAGAAATTTTTTTTATCTTATGTCCATACATCGATACTTGTGCCATTTCTTTTTTACTTTTTTCTTTTTTCTATTGGGCCCCACTTTAAATTAAGTGTGCAGGAGACAACAAAATTTTGTTGTCACATGAGACTACAATTATCCATATATATATATGTGCGTGTGTGTGTATATTCCAGTACAAGGCCAATGAATAATCTGGTCGTACAAGTTGAGTGCATCCGGATGACGGGTGGCTATGGTGGAATATGACCAGTAATTACAATGAACGCATCCGGTCTTCGATTGGTTCCAGCTACTCTGTAGATCAGATATATATATTTATATATTGAGACTATTGTGTAGAAATACTAATTACATGATATTATGTTTTCTACGATGTGTTTGAGTGGATTGTTATATATTTTATGCTCTTTGATTTAATGTATTGGTTGTGTTGTCTTGTTTGACAAATAACTCTGGGTGATCTATTAGTGATATATGGTACTTGCTGTTATTTGTTCATTTTAAATATGTTTGTGAGTTCTAGTGTTAATATTGATGAAGACTGTATTTGATAGTTAATTGAGGTGTGATTATTATCTGTATTTAATTTGATGTGTAAGGTGGAAAGTTATCATTTTTTGATTTGAAAGAGATATGGTAACTTAATATGAAAATATTGAATAATGCTATGATACTTGGAGATATTACTCCGGGAGTATCAGGTTATCGGAACACTGGAGATAGCATCCGTATGAACTATAACATTTAAATTGTGTAATGATCTCAGTAAAGATTGTGATGATCAGGAATTTAAACAATGAATAATGGTGAACTATCAATAGTTTATCAAGTTAAAGTAAAGATACTTGAAAGTAGATTATATGTTTACATGATTAATATTTGCAATTGTGTTAATTGATTTAAATACAATAAGTTGCTTTGAAAAAGTAAAAAGATTATATGTAATTAACCTTAGGGTGTAACTCAACTAGATTAACTGTAAAGAATTCTATATGCTATATGTTGAATTTGTATATGTTAAATCATATGATTCTGTTATCCTATGTGTGCCAACCAATTATGCAGGAAGTGAACTCAAGGGTGGAGACCGCTCTATAAACCCTGAGTTTACTGAGATTTTATATCTCACCTTGTGTTTTAGGGCATATTTCAGGTGCTCCTTCAGACGATGGATCTTTAAGATAAAGTGACTTGAAAAGGATGGTTAGTAGACATAGCCGGATCAACTTGATAGACTGATGTTTTGGGTTTATGCATATATGTTTATATTTCAGATATTATCTGTATTTCGAGACATAGATGTAGTTGATACATCTATATATATTTGGTATGATGGTGAATGTGTGCATATATGTTGAAAAACACTATATACAAGTTTGGAACTTATTTCTATTATGAGGTTATGCAATTAAATATTTGGATATATTATATACAAGGAATTATATTTGAATATGTTAACTGAAAGTGAGTAGGTATTCGACTGGTCATCATGCATTTGACCCGGTACAAAATCGGTGACGCATTCCTAAATTGGGTTTAACAGGTATTAAAGAGGTATCAATTTTTTTTTAAAAAAAAATTGATTTTGTGAAATTTTTGACAAAATACTTGAAAAATACTACTAATGAAATTCAAACCTAAACCATGTAAATTATAACTTATAGCACTTATCATTTATCCAACTCTAATTATTAGCTAAAATGTTTCTAATTTTATATTTATTGTATTTTGTTATATATATTTCATGTGGTTGAACCAGTAACCTACTGGTTGAATTGATGACTCATTAACTCAGTACCCCAATTGAGTCGATGACCGGTCCGACGTTGATAACAGTATATAGGAAATGAATGTAGCACAAAAAATATAATAAAAATATGCAAGTGTGAGGAAAACATGAGTACTATTTGTTGTGATTTTTAGGTTTTTATATTTGAAGTTGTTAATTAAATTTTAATAGTGAAAACGATTTAAAAGGTTGTGTTCGTGCTTATATTATTATATAGTTCACTTTTTTTTTAATATATACAAATGTGAGAATTAAACACATGATGTAATACAAACTACTCAAGTCCCTCGCCACTAGACCAAACCTAAAGGCTTATATAATTCACTCTTTTAATTTTACTGAGTCTTCCTTTGGGCTTGTGGCATGATTACGTTTCCACATGTTATTCCTTGCATTATTTAATTTTTACATAGTTCAATTTGATTCACAATTTTAACAATTTAGAAAAAGATATGTGCTGCATAATAATGATACTAGGTGTTGAAATTGAATTGGACTAGAATAATAACCTTGCTTTCTTTCTATCTCCATAGCTCAAAAGCCATGAAAGTCCCCTAGTAAAAACAATCAACAAATCACGTTAAACTTCATACCAAATTAAAAGAAGAATAAGACCAACATAAGTCGTACTAGCTAGCACAAAATTAGACCTTACTAGAAGGAGATTTTGGTGGACACAAAGTAAGGTCATCTATACTATTAATTCATTACGAGATAATTCCATTAGGTCAAAAAGAAATAAGTAATAAGCAATAAAAGGAGGAAGAAGCTTCTATAGAATATGGATACAACAAAACCATGATACTCGACTAAAATAAATGGCCTATGTTTTAATTCCTTCTTCACCAAAATGACGTTACTATGACATGAGTATTAAACTTTAATTTGGATTGGCATGTGCATTCAAATCATGACTTATCCGATACACTTTCTACATGCAATATCTAGAGGAGGTAGTTGTATTTAGTATTTACTCTATAAGGCTTTATTTGGGAGTTTGGAGGGGAAGGGAAGGAAGAGGATCTAAGGGGAAGAGAGGGGAAGGGAAGGAAGGAAATTAGAGGGTATTCCCTTCCCTTGTTTGAGAGTTAAAAAAATGGTAAGGAAGGAAAACGGAGGTTTAATGAGATACTTTTACGATTTTACCTTTTTTAAAATTAATGTGATCATTATATTTTACAAACTAAATTAAATTTAAAATTTCTAATAAAATTATTTATGTACTTTTTACAATATTAAAAAAGATCATATTTTTTATGAAATTTCTACGCTGCAAGCTATGAAAATTGTCACAAAATTATTTTTTCTATCAAAATTTAGTTTCTGTCAAAAGTTTTGATGAAAATGATTTCCTCCATGAAATACTTTAAACGAAAAAAATATTTCGTCAAAAATTTCGACGGAATATTTTCCGTTCAAAATTTCGATTGAAATGTGTTCTGATGAAAATTTTGATGGAAATTATTTTGTCAAAATTTTTGACGGAAATGTTTCATTCGAAACTTTCGACGAAATTTAGATTCTGAAAAAAAAAATTGACAGAATATTTTTCAGTCAAACATTTTAATCGAAATATTTTTCGTCAAATTTTTTTACGGAAAAATTTTCTGTTGAAATTTTTTAAATAAATGTGTTCCGTTGAAAATTTTGATGGAAATATTTTTTATCAAAAAATTTGGCGAAAATATCTTCCGTCGAAAAATTTCGATGGAAACGTGTTTCCTTAAATATTCGACAGAAATTTTTGTCAAAAAGTTTAGCGAAAATGTTTTCGTCGAAAACTTTTGATGGAATGTAAATTCTGTAAAGAATTTTGATGAAACTTTCTTCCGGGAAAAGTCTTCGATGGAAATGTGTTTCATTGAAAATTTTGATGGAAATATTTTTCGTCAAAAATTTCGGAATATGTTGTTTTGTGAAATATTTTGACGAAATTTAGATTTTGTAAAGAATTTTGACAAAAAAAAAATTCGAGTTTTTTTTGCAGAAATGTTTTTAGTCTCGTTTTGATGGAAATATTTTTCGTCCAAAATTTTTGCGGAAAATTTTGATGTAAATATTTCCCGTAAAAAATTTATGTCAGTGATTATGACAAAATCTTGTTCATCTTTAGTTTTGACGAAATTTCTTTGATATATATGATTTTCATCAAAACTTTCATCACTATTTTTGACGAAATATTTTCCGTCGATAAATTTTGTCAGTATTTGAAACTTTTCTAATAATGTCACGTTTAAAATGATTCACATTTACGTGGTTTTTACATTTTAATGCTAAAGGTAGATAACTAATTTTTAATATTTCCCCCTTAAACCCCCCAAATTGGGGAAAATTTAATTTTAGGAAGAATGAGGATTTTGGAGGGTTTAGTAAAAATCTCCAATTCCTTCCCCCTCCTTTTTTTAAACTTACAAATAAGGGGAGGGCTTACTAAAACCCTCCCTTTCCTTTCCTTCCCCTCCTAAAACCAACTCCCAAACTATGAAGCACCGACACTTCAAAAACCTTGACGTGTCGTGTCCGACACTTCCCGACACTCTCGGACACTCCGACACTCCCCGACACTCCAACACGCATTATAGAAATTCAAAAAAAGGTTCAAAGGTTGCGTTGCGTTGAGTTTTTAGTTCTAATTATTAGATTTGTTAGATTACGATTACCATTTTATTAAATTTAATATAAATATTTGGGATATCTTATGTTTTTTTGCAAAATTTATGAATAAATATAAGTTTAAATTCATTTTTTGTTAAATTATTGAATATTAAATATAATATACACTATATAAATTAAAAATATTATTTAATATTAAAACGTGTCCTAACGTGTCGAAATCTAACATTTTTAGAATTAACGTGTCGGAGTGTCGTGTCGTATCGTGTCACGTGTCCCGTGTTGGTATCGGTGCTACATAGCTCCCAAACAAAGCCTAAAGGGAGAGTGGGGGAGGGGTTGAATATTTTTGTTTGTGGTTTTGCCCACTGCATAAAGCATGATAAACAGGCTATTTGACCCTTTTACTCTTCATTAATTAATTAATAACCATTTTGCCTCTTATTCAAAACTATCTACCAATCTGCCCCTCTTTAATCGATTAACTTGAATATTTAATCGATTAAATGGTTAAAACTGGTAAAACTGGTTGACTTGAAGATTTAATCAATTAAATCTTCAAATTAATCGATTAAATCTCCCAACAAGCAACAAAGGTCAACCGTTTTTTGAGGGAGATTTAATCGATTAAATGAATTAAGAGGGATATTTAATCGATTAACTTGAAGATTTAATCGATTAAATCTTCAAGTCAACCATTTTTGCCAGTTTTAACCATTTAACCGATTAAATCTTCAAATTAATCGATTAAAGAGGGGTAGATTGGTAGATTGTTTTGGATAAGGGGAAATGATTATTAATTAATGAGGTAGGATCCTTTGACACCGGTGTCAAATTTGACACCTCATCTGATAGCTATTAGATCAAAAAATATCAATGACTATGATTTCTAAGCATCTGACAGCATTGATGTTTTTTGATCTAACGGCTATCAGATGAGGTGTCAAATTTAAAATTTGACACTGGTGTCAAAAGATCGTATCTCTTAATTAATTAATTGAAGGGCAAAAGGGTAAAAAAAATGATAAACATGATACCAAAATCAAACTCCAACACAAGCATGCAAGTGCTCTGAATTGCTCTCATGTCTCTCTCCTTAGTTAATGTTAACTCTTTCATTCATTTTGTTTGTGTTTAAGGACCTCCAATGAATGCCTCATTGTTTTATCTCTTATTTTCATTTCTTTATTATATTAATATTGTTTCCTTAGTTACATTGCCCCAGGCCAAAAACATTATTCTGGATTCTATTGGGATCAATTTGTAATTTTGCAAAAAACTTATTTCCCTAAATTCAAAGACATGACCTCCCGGTAACAAAGAGCTTCAGCCTCACGATGGCATGTTCAGCATGGTTGTATGTTTGGTCAACCTTCAGAACCCCTGTAAATGAATTCTACATGTTGTGGTTTTTTTGATAGGGCATATAGGTGATAGTTTTGGGCGCCCATATCACAATAAGCCCACTCTGAATATCAAGTACCTTAACGTTGAGGCAACAAGGAATGAATGCACAAGTGCTAGGCCCGCTATCAAAACGGAAAACCATCATTTCTTGGTTCAAATGATTCATAATTAGCTTCCTTATGCATGACTAATGAAATCATCATAAGATCATTTCATCTTGTTGCACAATCATAGAGCTTGATATACATTATACATGTCTTGTTGCTTGTTTTATCTTTCTACAATTTAAACCGAACCTAAACACATGCAAAGTAAATACCTATGCTTGGAGGGAATATAAAGAATTTGTGGTTGTAAGAACACAGATATCAATAACCCTTCATATAGTGACAAATAACATTGTACATCCATGGAGTTTCTGATTTCAATGCTCCAATGCTAGAAATTCACACAGCCACGGAACAATGAGCGTTAACTTTTCAACCAAGGGATAACTTTGAAATGAGAGCATAGTGGGATGCAGGAAGATTCCACTGGTTACAGAACAGTGGGTAAGAATGGAGGCAGCGGCAGGAGGAACTCACCAGAATTGAGGCACAACGGAGGAAATGGCTGCCGGAATCGAGCACTGCAGAGGAAAGCACCACTGAACAGGGGGTGTTAGGTTTTGATGGAGAGATGAAGTGAAATTGTGTAATAGTCTGCAAACTGATCTCTTATTTATATAGCCACAATCAATCAAGGTGAAAATAAAGAGCTAACATACAATTGAGAAACTTTTAAGATATACAATTGACCATATACTTACACGCTAAATCTAAGATAAACAATAGTCGAACTTATCAGCTCATTCTACAAATTATAAACCAATCAATCTATTTGACTGCCATATCAGCATTGAAAAATTGTTTCACTATATATAGAAAAATTATAAAAATAAATAAATAAATAAACCTTTTTGGAAGCCCATGAACTTACAAGCATTCATGTGAAATGTGCTTTAACTTGTACAAATGTATTCAGTTTTATTCAACAACTCTCTGAAACTTCAGATTGGAAACAAGCTGAGAAATCCGTCAAATCCTTCAAAGTATAGTTGCACTGAGAGCTCATCTCATCCAAAATCAATTCAATGTGCCAGAAAATTATTGACTGCGGAAATCAGAATTTTGAGGCTGTCATTTACAGAAAATTAAGCACAAGGCACACAAAAACCTATATCTGAAAAAGCATGTGTCATAGAGCAGTCAGTAACATTGCTTAGAGGCATTGAAGAAACAATGAGTAGTAGATATAAACTTTGTTTGGATGAAATATTTGAACAGTATCGCTACAAGTGTAAAATTATAGCACCAACTGGAGATCGATTCATAAAA